>RJWM01019820.1:0-38266 GCA_004363535.1 Dasyprocta punctata | reverse complement strand
CAATGCAGTCCCAATCAAAATACCACTTGCCTATCTCACAGAGCTAGACAAAGCATCCCTGAAATTCATCTGGAACCAGAAAAGACCTAGAATAGCAAAGGCAATTCTGGGCAACAAAGGGAAGGCAGGAGGCATCACAATCCCCGACTTGAAACTGTACTACAAACCTGCTGTGATAAAATCAGCATGGTACTGGAATCAAAACAGACCTGAAGGTCAATGGAATAGACTAGAAGATACAGCCACAACTACAAACACACTCAGCCACTTCATCTTTGACAAAGGGACCAAACAGTTACATTGGAAGAAAGACAGCCTCTTTAACAAATGGTGCTGGAAAAACTGGCTTTCTATATGCCGTAAACTAAAGCTAGATCCATGCCTATCACCATGCACTAAAATAAAGTCAAAATGGATCAAAGATCTGAATATAAAAACAGAGAAACTAAACTTACTAGAAGACAGAGTAGGTAAAGATCTCAATGACATAGGAGTAGGCAGACAGTTCATGAACAAAAATGAAATTGCACGGGAAACACTTCCCAGAATCAACAAATGGGATCTCATCTTACTAAAAAGTTTTTGCATGTCAAAGGAAATCTCCAACAGAGTGAAAAGAAAACCCACGAAGTGGGAAAATATCTTAGCCAATTGTCCATCAGACAAAGGACTTCTATCTAAAACATATAAAGAATTAAAAGAAATCAGGCCCCTAAAATTCAAGGACCCAATCCAAAAATGGGCATCTGAGATGAATACACACTTCTCAGAGAAAGAAATACAAATGGTAAATAAATATATGAAAAAATGTTCAACATCAATGGTCATTCGGGAAATGCAAATTACAACAACGCTGAGATTCCATCTCACTCCAGAAAGAATGGCCAAGATTAAAAATTCAACCAACAACAAATGCTGGAGGAGCTGTGGGGAAAAAAGAACTCTTCTCCACTGTTGGTGGGAGTATAGACTGGTGCAACCATTGTGGAAAACAGTATGGAGATTCCTCAAGAAGCTAGGATTAGAGAACTCATTCAACCCAGCTATCCCACTTCTGGGCATTTTCCCAGAAGAACTGAAAACATCATACCACAGTGATATCTGTGCACCCATGTTTATAGCAACCCAATTTGTAATAGCCAGATCTTGGAAACAACCCAAGTGCCCATCATCAAAGACTGCATAAAAAAGATGTGGTATTTTTATACAATGGAGTACTACTCACCTATTAAGAAAGATTGCATTGAGACTTTTATAAGTAAATGGTCACGACTTGAGACCATACTCATAAGTGAGATAAATCAAACCCACATGTGTAAATACCGTATTGTCTCCCTAGTGTAAGAAATGGAAAAAGTATATATGATCCAAAATCTATGATAAATACTTTGTAAGGGCAAAAAGCACCTCGAAGAGCAAAAGTAATTGGGAAGGGAAAAGGGGGAAAGAGAAAAGGGAAAAGGAAAAGATATAAATTTGTATATATGTATATGTAAGATAACTAAAATGAACACACTGCTGAATGTATTCGTTGTTGAGAGAGAACAATTAATACTCATATGATTGGATCAGTTTTACATGTCTATATCTGTTAATGTAAGTAACCATTTTGAAGATAACTATACGCAGTATTGCAACCATTGTCAAGTTTCTATCATCCTGTTTTGTAAACCTGCAATGTTACTGTTGTGCATTTACTCTAGTCATTTGTTTGTCTCTTTTTGCTTGTTGTCTTTGTTATATATGTCTTTTTTTTTTCTTCTTCGCTTAAATAAAAAAAAAAGAAAACACTCATGGAAGAGGTCAGTCAAAATAGATCACATTTTACATGATTTTATTTATACGAATTTTTCAGGGTGGGCAAATATTAAAGCCTGCATGTATGAGGGGGTGGAGAATGACTACTAATGGGTAAGAGTTTGTTTTGAGGATGACAGAAATGTTATAAAATTAAATGATAATGATTGTCCCACTATTTGATAATGTACTAAAAGCCACTAAAATGTGGACTTCAAATGGAAAAATTTTATAGAAATGACTATTACATCCTAATAAAACATTTAAATCAGCAATAGAAAATAATGTTAAAAATAGAGGAAAACTGCAATTCAGAATCCATTACTACTGAGGCATTCCTGTTTTCTGTTGAAGGAAATTTAACATAGACTACAATATTGTTGTGGAAAATTAGCTGTTGAAGGAAGTTTAACATAGACTACAATATTGTTGTGGAAAATTAGCCATTAATAGTTTGGATTCTAACACAGGTTGTAGAATGGGAAAACCAAAAGTGAGCAAATTTACTTCAAATTAAGAAAAAAATGTTCATGCATATTCAGCAACATGGTCAGTATCATAACTACAAGCAGACAACTGGAGAGAGGAAAGTAACAGAATGTGATGATTTGAAAGATGGTGAAGAAGGCCTCCCACTTAGAAATTTTGCTATATCCTTAAATTTTATCCTTTATGCCTTTACCTTTTGTGTTTTACGAAAAACACCAAAAAGCCATGTTTTCTAAACTCCAATTCTGTCACAAACATGGCTAGTAGTTCTTCAGTCAATAGATCATATATGGGTAACCCAAACTGGAAGAGGAGAAACATTATCCTATGAAATACACAGATTTGTTCATCTTGGCTAAGGAAAGGAATATACTTGGCCTTTGAGGCCTTATACCCACCACAGAATTAGCTCTGCAAGTAGAGACTAAATACTCATAGGAAGGCCTAAAAAATGTTTTTATATATAATGATAAAAATAAAGAAGGAACAATTCAGGACTTTACCATGAGACCAGTATTGAATGATTGACTTACAGACAAAGGGGAAATGATCTTTATCAAATTAGTGCTGGAAAACTGGGCGATCTGTAAATGAACAATTTTGTCAATATGAAAGCCGAAGTGCTTGATCTTTATATGAAGCAGATAAGATTCTGTTCATGGAGTTTAAATCTCAACTACTCAAAATTTTATTAGAATCTTGTCCAGACATGTTGACTTTTACAGGAAGTACAACTTGGCTAGACACTGTCTACTGACTTAGGCAATCTAAGTTGAAAGGACTTTAAAACCAGATGTACAGTCTTCCATTTGAGTGGTTTCTGTCTCATGGATTCAACCAACAATGGATTGAAAATATTCGTTTTAAATCACAAGCTGTACTGAACTTGTACAGACTTTTTGCTTGTCATTGTCTTAAATAATACAACATAACAACTATTTACATTCGTTTGCATTATATTTGGAATTTTAAGTAATGTAGAGATAAAGTGTATAGGAAGATGTGTATATGTTACATGCAAATACTGCATCATTTTGTGTAAGAGACATGAACATCCTTGGAATTGGTATCCACAGGGTCCTGAATCCAATTCCTTGCAGATACTGAAGGACAACTGTGACTCTTCAATAACATATATAGAGATGCATATATATATGTGCATAAACACATATATCACTTTGAGTACAGTATATGTGTACATGTGCTGGGCCTAATTGTTGTACATGCAGTGAAACAAAACTTAATCTTTATCACAGGTGAAGGGAAATAGTTTTTCTAAGTATTTCTAAAGAGCTCATTCCCAGCCGGGCGTGGTGGCGCACGCCTTTAATCCCAGCACTCGGGAGGCTGAGGTAGGCGGAGCGTTGTGAGTTCGAGGCCGGCCTGGGCTACAACGCAAGCGCAATGCCGACCTGAGCTACACAGTGCGACCCTGCCTCAAAAAACCAGGGCTGGGAGTTTGGCTCGGTGGCTTAAGCGCCTGTCTGGCAGGTGCGAGGTTGTGAGTTCAATCCCCAGTACCACAAAAAAAAAAAAAAAAAAAGAGCTCATTCCCAAATACAAAGTCACCATGTTTACCAGGAAAAAAGGTATCGCTAATAATTTATCAAGTGATTTGCGTGACCCAGGTTTGCCACCACATTCTCTTTACACAAGTAGAAAATGGAGAAATGAGGGTAAGCATTATAGCATTCAAAAATGTAAAATTGAAAATGCTAATTCCAGCTGAGCTAGCACCTAAAATGCTTGGTGTTCATGGTGTTAGGTTGCATATAATTATAACTTACCCCAGTTTATTGAACAATATATCCACTAATCAAGGCATTCTAGAAAAACAGAAAGAACTGAAATATCAGATACCCTTACCATTAAAAATGTTTGGAAACTTCACTGTTTTAAATTCTGACAAGAGTATCCAAAATACTTGGAAGGATCTGGCATCAACAGGTGAGAAGTACAAGTTCTGTATACTAATGAGCCAGGAAAAAGAGAAAAGAATGAAAAAGAAAGAAAGAAAGAAAGAAAGAAAGAAAGAAAGAAAGAAAGAAAGAAAGAAAGAAAGAGAAACTGGCAAAACTTCAAGGAAAACCCAAGTTTTCTTGATGTCTGTAATAAAATGTTTAATTTGCTGGGGATTTAGCTCAGTGGCCTAAGTGCCTGCCTGGCAGGTGTGAGGCTGTGAGTTCAATCCCCTGTACCAAAAAAACCCCCCAAAAGACAAAAAAAAAAAAAAAAAGCAAAAAACAAAAAACCCCACAAATGTTTAGTCCTTTCTTTCTTCTCTTTCTTTCTTTCTTTCTTTGTTTGTTTTTTCTTTCTTTCTCTCTTTCTCTTTCTTCTTTCTTTCTCTCTCTCTCTCCCTTTTTTATTTTTTGGTAGCAGGAATCAAACTCAGGACCTTGCACTTGCCAGGCAATGCTTGTGCCACTGAGATGCATTCCTGATGTCTGTGTTTGAGAGTGATATCAGGCCATTGGGGATTTTAACTTTTCTTTAAAGATATATAATATTTAAGATATTTATATATAAGCATTGGAGGCTTACTGGAAGTTTGTTCAATTTTTAAAATAACTTAACTTTAAATGTATAATCCAATACTTTTGATTTTTATTTAAAAGAAACAAGTTTTCAAAAGAGACAGAGACAAAGAGAGATTTTAAAAATATTTAATATTATGTGTTGGTCAAAATAAAAAAGTTCTTTTGTAAGCCTGTCGTTTTCATTTGAGTCTTTTCTGAAAGATCAAGTGGGAGACAGTTGTGTTGCCTTTTTGCTTTAAAAGAGTTGAACTGAACTGAAGCAAATTTTCTAGTGAGCTTTCCCCGGTTTGACAGGACCAGGTTTTAAGAGGGTCATGACACATGCAAGGTACATGAGCCAAGTCATGCAAGAGCAGGGTTAGAGCTTATCTTTCATTAACATTTTGATGTTTTGTTCATCACAGATTCAAGGGGCATCAATTTTGATTTATAACCAATACTGCATTCGAATACTACTTGATTGCTAGGGTTTCTTATGTCCCCTCAGATTCTGTGCCCAAGATGAATGCTTCGCTTGTTCCACCCTGGTCTTGGTCCTGTTTCAGCCTTTCATTCCTATCTATCTATCTATCTATCTATCTATCTATCTATCTATCATCTGTCTATCATCAATTTTTTTCTTTTACTAGTATGTGTTTGTGATACATAATAAAAGCATTCATCTTGGGGAATTGGTACATATACACATAGCCTCTTAATCATTTTTACTCGCCCTTCCCTTCCTCTTCCTCCCCTGTCCCCCATTCCTAGATCCTTTCCCATTTCTACAAAGTCTATCTCCATGTTTCTTACCAATTCTCTTTTATTTTGCTCTTCAAATTATTTATATTTTGGGTTTCTCATATAAGAGAAACCATATGATAATTATACTTGTGTGTCTCATTTATTTCACTTAGCATTGTGATCTCAAGGTACGTCCATTTTCCTACAGACAATTCAAGTTTTCTTTCTTTATGGCTGAATAGTACTCCATTGTGCATAAGAACCACATTTGCTTTATCCATTCATCTGTAACCAGACTTTGGTCATCTCCTGCTCAATATCACAATATATTTAGCTGATTCTGAACTCACTTCAAGGCATTACCTTCTAGAAGAGTTAAGAAAACAGAAGTGGTGGCAAAGCAAAGCTCTGTTTGTTTGCAGCAGTCAGGCATGTGAGGAGGAAAAGAACAGATAAACGAACTCTGAAGAGTTTGCTTCAGAGAACAGCTACTCAGGTGCTGATGGATGAGGAAGCCTCTACTATGTAAAGAGTCATGGCTGACAGTTCTTGTGAATAGATCTAGAACGAATGTTCATGCTCAATTATTAGTAGTGTTCACTATTTGTTATTTTAAAAAGTTGTTTCTACTCTCACCTTTAAAATAATTCTACATTGTTTGCCCCAGATAGCCAGAGGCCTTCCCAGAGACTGTGTACTGTGATTCATTTTATGGACAAGGCAACCAAACCCCAAAATAGAGTTGGTGCCACTCATTTCAAAACACAAAGCTGGAACAACCCCAGCAAAAAAGCAACCCAATTTCCAAGTCAGCATCTACACTGCACCCCTGTTTTTCTGACATCTTTCTAAAACCCCATTAAATAGTTTTGTTTTGTTTTGTTTGTTAGCATAAGACTTTACCATGTAATCCAGGCTGGTCATGAACTTTCTCTGTAACCCAGGCTGGGATCAAACTTGAGATCCTCCTGCCTCAGCCTCCTGGGACTACATGCATGTCCCACCATATCCAGTTTCCTTTCAACAATTTTAAAAATTTAAATAGTCTTTGGGACTATTAATTTAAATAGTCATTGATCGTTGAGGTCACAGTTCCCTTTGCTTTTTACATTTGAGAAGCAGTAGTGTGAGGAAGTCAAGACCTACAGGCTTCAGAGTGAAATAGTCCTGTGTTCTTTCTGTCTCTGGCCATTACTAGTTGCATACTCTTGGAGAGTTTCCAAGTCTCTGAGTTTGTGTTTCTGGGTTTTTCAAAGGAGTGATAACAGAACTTCCTCTGAAGGGTAGTAGCGAGGATACAGGAAGTGAATGCCATGCACAATGTGAATATAACAATTACTCAATAAGCTGCCCAGTAGATGCAACCCAACAATGATCATCATCATGGTCATGGGGTTGTTGAGGGCCAAGGTACACTGCTTTACCAACTCTGGTGACTGCTGGAAGGACTCAGTGAGGGCTCGGCACTTTATGCTCTTTGAAAGCAAACTCCATTCCCCCTCAAAACTCCCTGGCACTGTGAATCTGCTGTCCTTCTGCTGTTCCTCTTCCAAGCTCCCACCCTGAAGTTCTCTGCAGCCTATTTCATGAAAACGTCCAAAATCCTGCTCTTTCAAACTACGCTCAGTGCTGTCTATCCTCCCTCTCTCTCTCTTCTCAGGCCTATTGTTACCCAGGTCTATATTTCCAGTGTATATTTAACTTACAGGCAGCTGTGCCATAGTATCCAAGCCTATTTATTTTTCTTGCCTTTGGGACAGAGGTAGGGGAGCTGGGGTAGGGGTGCTCAGCTAGGTTTGCTTTGTAGTTTATCACAGCCGTTCATGTGGCTTCAGTTGACTGCTGGAAATGATGAGTCTTCAGTGTGCAACACCCTGTAAAACAGCAGAGGGCTGGCTTCAGAGCACAATTTGCTGTTCTCTGTGGGCTTTGGAAGCATGCAGTACGAATACCAAGATGCAAGGCCAAATCCATGACTAGGAATATTAAGGGATCTGAAGCAGCAGCAGCGGTGGGCAACATAGATGAAGTACAAATTCTGTCTGAAATTTGTCTCTGACCTCAACAGGAAAGAAGCACTGCAAATTGCTTTTATGACTGGCAAGGAATCTAGAAATGTATATTAAAATATGCCAATAGTTTTGAAAGCAGATTTTGATTTCTTCTTGTTCACAAAAGCAGGCAGAACAATGCCAAAATGAGAATTTCCACTCATCAGAACCCCCTATAATGAGCTTTCATTAAATGTCTTGTTTTATGTGGTTCCTTTAGTTCCCAATGTCTGTGCCCATGGAAATATCATAGATCAAAGGCACTAATGGTTGTGTAAATACTAGGTGATCTCTTCTTGGCATTTCATATGTTCTTTATTTGATGAGTGAGTGCTCTGCTGCTAGTGATATTTAATTTAATAAAAAAAAAAACCCTTTTGGCGAACCCCCAGCATGCTTACTCTGACTATCTTTACCCCTGGCTATCTCTGCAGTTTTATCCAACAGTTGCTTTGGTGTCACAGAGCTACACTGTGGCTGTTGGTGGGAATGTAAAATGGTGGAGCCACTACGGAAAATAGTAAGAAGGTTCCTCAAAGGTTTAAAAAGACAATGACCATGTGATCCAGCAGTTTTACATTGTAATCTCGTTTATGTGTGCAATATACATATATATATATGCATATATATATATTCACATATATATCTACAAAATGCAAGCAGGATCTCAAAGATATATCTGCACATTCAAGTTCATTGCGCCATTATTCACAATAGTCAAGCAGTGGAAACAACATACTGTTGATCAATGGATAAACTGATCCATTGATGAACTGGTAAACAAAATGCAGTATATACAGACAATGGAATATTATTTAGTCATTGAAAAGAAGGACGCTGGATGTGGGGTGTAAGCTTGTCATTTACACACTCTGAGAGACTTAGGCAGGAGGATTGAAAGTTCAAGCCCAGCCTGGGCAACTAAGTGATTTAGGGAGACAGTGTCTCTAAATAAAAATAAATACGTAAATAAAAGGGCTGGGATATAAGCTCAGTGCAAATACCCTGTATTCAATCCCCAGTACTAAACACACACACGCACGCACACGCACACACACATATGCACACATACACAGAGAGAGAGAGAGAGAGAGAGAGAGAGAGAGAGAGAGATATGAATTCCTGTCTCATGACTGAACACTGAGGACATTATGCTATGTGAAACAAGCCAGTCTCAAATACTGGAAAATATGACAAATAATATTGAATGTGAATGTGATAAAGTATCTAGATGTCTCTCCCAAAGACTTACACACTCACAGGTGAGGACTTTTGGAGCTGGCTGTATGTAGGATATGTGATACCCATAAGAAGGGTACATGGTACTAAATTAGCCCACTGATTGGAATTAGTGCAGTTCTGGGTGTGGCTGAACGGATTTACTCAAGATGGAAGCCACACCCTGGGTGTGAGTGGCATCATCAGAAGGCTTGTAGCCTGGATGAGCTAAAATGAAAAGGGAGACTTGCTGCTCCTCTGCTTGCTGCTTCCTGTCTGCCCACTATGAACTGTTTCTTCTCTGTGATGCTCCTCTGTCATGTTACTGACTTGGAGACAGCTGACCATGAACTAAAACCTCTACAAACTGTGAATTAAATAAACGTTTCCTCCTTTAACTTTGGATGTCAGGTATTTTGTTCCACCAATGAGAAAAATATTGTGTCTTTTCTCGTCATGATATTAGTTATTTCAAATGAACTGAACTAGCTTTACTTCCATCTCAGAATTCAGGAAACAAGAAATTGGTTATTTTCCCCCCCTTGCACCCTCTGCTTTACTTCAATATCTACCCTTGCTTTGTTTTCTTCCGTGTTGTTGTTTTTCTATCCCTATATAATTTTATTCATCTATTTTCTGATTTTTGGGGGGGGGTTTACGTCCTTTCATTTCTTACCTTTATCCCCTTCGTCATCTCTCCTTTCTGTCTCTTCCTATGGTCACATGCATTGCCATGTCATCTGCTCCCCTTTTCATTCTCATCTGTCCTTTCCCCTTCCTCTTTGTGCCTTCTCTCCTCTCACCCTTTGACTTTAGGAAGCCTGTAAAGAAAATTTAGGTAAGAGTAAAACTACTTCTGAACTGTCCCCCACGATACCCACAGACCAAGATAGGCTGCCCAGGTGTTGTTCTTCCTTCTCAGTGGCAGGAAATACAAATACTTTGTCCTTTACTGTGGTGGGGCTATCCTGGTGTCCCACAAACTAATGAATATCTAAAAATCTCAGTGATACTACATTGTCTTTGAATCATCACTGTGTTTTTTCTCCTGCCTTCTAGCTATGCATGTTTTACCAAGGCCCCCAATTACCTCTTGCTTTCCAGGTCCAATTAACACGATGTCCTCACTATGGTAAACCAATGTGATATTTTATGGAATGTCCACCTCCCTTTGGACTATATGAAGATCCAGGACTGGAAATTTAATGCAGCCTTGGGACAAGATGATAAAGCATGCTATTGTTTGTCAGTTCTATGTCAATGTGAACTGCCTCTGAGACTCTTTCCTGATAGGGACAGAAAAAAACAGTATTTCCTGGATCTCAATGACCACACACCATAAACTGAGGCTGTGTTAATTTGCTTTAGAAAAGACACTCTAGTGGTACAGCATTTACAATTACGGCTACTGCTTGGATGAGTTCAGAGTAGTCTACTGTCATTCTTCAGGATCTGTCTAGTTTTTTGTGATGTAGAGACTAATGAATTAAATGGTGATATGATAGGTATGACCACATCATTTACGTGCCAAAGGGTGATACTGATCTCAGTCATTTAGAATGCTTGTAATTTACTATTTTTCTGGGGGTTAGAGGACAGTTTGAATAATGCATGTTGTTTTACAAGACTGAGGCCTCTTCCATGTCTGCAAACAAGGGAGGAGGCTACTAACTTTGGATGGGCAGGAGTGGGCTATTTCTGCAAGCCTAGAGGGGTCAGAGGGATGGGGGAATCATGCCTTTAGGGTGCATCAGCCCAAATTCACCAGCCCGGGTCCTAGCCAACTCCTTCCT
The DNA here is from genome assembly GCA_004363535.1 of Dasyprocta punctata. Taxonomy (NCBI): domain Eukaryota; kingdom Metazoa; phylum Chordata; class Mammalia; order Rodentia; family Dasyproctidae; genus Dasyprocta; species Dasyprocta punctata. The sequence continues at coordinate 27,655 of RJWM01019820.1, read as the reverse complement.
ACTCTGAGCTCCAACTTGAGTGCATCAGACCTGCTGGAGTTGAGCATTCAACTTTCTCTGGCAGACGCTAGTTCTTTTTTTTTTTTCTTTCTGGAGGTATAGCTGACAACGAAATGGAGTACATTTAGCATGTATAGAAATATAATGTTTTGAAACATTTGTACATTGTGAAATGATTACTACAAACCAGCTCACTTTTAACTGAGTCTCGGACCTGATATTTAGCTGCTTTTAACATTGCAAGGGGCAAAACATACAGCAGTAAGAGCCTCAATGTGAGTTAATGTAATTCTGTAATTTTTCTCCCTAGCAGCATGATTCAGAATAACCCAAAAGTAGTGAATTTAAGATTAAAGAAAGCAAACACTCTAGACATGTGGATAAAGAAAGAAGAGAGAATAAAGAAGATGGCAGACAACAAAAGTTGGACAACTTCAAAATTTTAGTCCTGTTGGAGCTGTAGACTGCTTCTGCAGCTGTGCTAACAAACCAGGCTGTCACAAAGCTCCAGCTAGGATGGGTGACCGAAACACCAATCTGCAGCCCTGCAGCCACTTTGGGCCCTGTGGGAGATGAAGATTTGTTAACTGAGAAAGCCAGTGGCAGAGGATCTAGACCTTCCTCGCTAGAATTCTTGGCCTGAAGAATTTTGAATCTTTGTAAGAACAGTAAGTTGCCCCTGGCTTTGGGGCCATCATAACAAGTCATTTACCTCGGTTTGCTTTTTACATTTCCATAGATAAATGATTATTCTGGTTCTCTGGGCAAAGCAAGTCTGCTCTACTGTAGACAAAAGAGTATGCTGGAATACTTTCTTGAAAGTGCATGCCAGAAAGAAAGTAACCAAGCGGTATGCTTTTCACTAGATCACAGGAAGGGCTAGGGGGCAGCCATGAGCTGTAACACCAAGTGATCAACTGTTCTTATTGTCTGACCTGACCTCTGGTAGGAATAAATACAGAGGTACTTCGATTCACAAACTTGATTCTTCCCATGATTCCAGTCGCAAACTGAATTGAATGAGAACCAAATCAAATTTAACTGTTAGGTTCACTGCTGACTTTGTGAGGAAATTTGATTCAGTTGTCGTCCAGTTCCATTTGCAACCAGAATTGAGTTCATGAACGTAGGTATCACTGTACAGGTACCAGAAAAAGATCTGTTTATCTCATGGTGTTTTTATTTTATTGTTGTTCTGATCAAGAAACACACAGGGATCTCTTTAATCATTTATGGTGGCCGTCTGCGCTAGAACTGCCCCAGCTCAGCTGTTACTCAGCCTTCTCCTGGACCACTACAACAATATCCTAAGGATCTTCCTGTCACCAGTCTTGTCCCCTTTAAGTCCTGCCTCTGATCTGGCCGAAGTGTTTCAATATTGTTAACCTAACCACATCACTGCCGTCTCTAAATCCCTTTGCAATCTCAATTTCTGTGGTCAGAAGTCTGGCACAATTTAGTTATGCCTTTGCTCAGGGTCACATAAAGCTGAAATCAAGGTGTCACCCAGGGTTGCTGTTTTATCTGAGGTTTGACTGGGAAGTGACCAGCTTCCATGCTAGTGCAGTAATTGTAAGATCCAGTTATTGTTGGCTCTGGGCTGGGGGCCGCAGTCTTGTTGCTGGTTGTCAGCTGGAGGCCATTCCCAGTTCTTTCTCCACATGGCAGCTTGTTTCTTCAAGGCCAGCAGGGGAGAGAGCATCTCTCTTAGCAAGATGGCCATTAGAATTGTATGTTCACATATATGTAATCATGCATGTTCTGTCATCTTTCCTATATTCTGTTACTTAAAATTTTAGTACTCACAGGCCATGCCGACCCTAAAAAGGAGGGGAGTACACAAGTCTGGAAATATTAATAGACAGCTGAGTTAGGTAGAAATATTATAGGTAGTTAGATAGGGCTTGGCCCTTGAGAGAGAGTCAGTGCAGGAAATGAAAACTCATTACAAATGTGGCTGGAGGCGTATCTATTGGAGACCAGGCCTTAAGACAAAGACGAAATAACCAGTCCAAGAAAAGTGGTAACACCTGGTCTAATAAAGTCTAGATAGACATCAGTCACTTCAGTGGATGACCAAGACTGTCAGACTCATCCTTTTCTTAAAATGTTCTTTGTTCTTTCCATATACACTTGCTATGTGACTTGCTTCCCCATTGGATTAATATTACATAAGCGACTATACTTATAATCTTCTTGGTTGATCATTCTCTTAACCCACATTATACCCATGTGGTTGTGTCCTATAAAAATTCCCCTCAAAAGAGAGTCCTTGGCAATCCACTTACTGCTTCTCAAGAGTTATGTCTCTCTTCCTCAATAAATATTTCCTAGTCTTAACCTCCTTTGTTAGAATTCATTCTTTGATTTTGGAGAACACAAACTCAGCATATCAGACATCTAGCAGTTTGGGAGTTATAATATTTCCCTTCTGTCATTTGGAGGTCCTGTATCATTCTCTGTCAGAAACACTAGGGGAAAGGATTGATCACAAGGCCCAGTCTACAGTCTGCCACAAGACCTAACCACCTAGACTTAGAGCTACCCTATTACACAACTTCCTGGCATTGTGCATTATGATGATCTCATACTAAGTGCTTGGTAAATATTTGCTGGATGAAAGAACAAATAAACCAGAGTTACATTATCTTAAGCACAAATGAGAGGACATGTAGCATTACAGAAATAATTTTCACATGGAATCCTGCATTTTATCTGTCTGAGTCTCAGTTTTCTTGTTTATAAAATGAGTGGCATAAAGAACAGCTGATCTCTAAGAGCCTTTTCATCTCTAAAATTTTGAAATCCTATAGTATCTGTTTTTATTTGATCTTCACTCATCCCTAACTTCTTCATGACATAATAATAGCTAATGCTTACATAACACTTACTTTGTGCCAAACATTGTTCCAAATGTTTTATGTGTTTTAAATTCTCACAATAACACTGTGGAAATAGGTTCTATTCTTTTCCCCATTGTATTTGTGAGACAACTGAGATTTAGATAGTTAAGTGACATCAATCTGGTTCCAAGTCTATGTAGTGATCCCAATGTAGTACTGTCTCTTTAAAAGAAACAGAAGAGAAAATATTTCTTTACAAAGAATGGCTGGCCATATTTAGAATCTTTTTGGGTTTTTTTTAAGGGTTGAATTTGAGGTTTATGCTCCATTAATTTGAGGAAAGGAAAACTAGACAATTATTGCAGTCCTTCTCAAATCTGACATTTCCCGAGAACATGGGAGGGGTATTAGTGAAACCAAAGTTCAGCACAGCCAGCAAGAATAGTGGGAAAGAGAATCCTGAAAAGCTGCAACAAGGAATTAAAAGGCTCACTGTGGAATCCCTCCTCCCTTTTCTGCCCCAGGCAGTGACTGGCAGGCACCGTCACCCCTCTGTCCATTCTTTATCTGTCTTGGCTGAACAATGCCCTTCCCATGTTGGGAATTTCCAAGAAGAAAGAAAAGTAGTTGGGGGTCAGGCTGGTATAGACAGTGGGAGGGAACTGGGTGAGAAAGGCAGTGAAGCAGAACATACCCAAGAGTGACAGTTTCTTGTTCATTAAATGATCAACTCCCTGACAGAGCAGACTAAGTCAAAGTAAATCCTTATTAGACCTGAACTGGACTGGCCTAGTCCTGGCACTTTGCTCTATAAGTCATTCTTTTATTTCCCTACTAGGCATAATCCTATATCAAAAAGCAAGGTGCATTCTGACTTTTTATTACTTTCCTATGAAGTGGTGCTTTCTGGTGTACAAAAAGATGTAAGACTAAATCATGCATTGTGATCTCTCAACCCCTCTATATCTAAATTAAACAGAAAGTCAGAATCATGGCAAGCTACCTACTTTATCCCACCCTAGGAGACTATGTTTTAGCTTTTATGGAATGGAATCAACAATTTAATGGCGAGAAATAAAAATTTATGTCCTTAATGATCACCTTGGAAAGCAGGAAATCTCTTGTCAACCTCCCAGAGCCAATCTGCAGACTCAAAAGAGGATGTGTAGGCTGAAGAAGGGGATAGCAACACCCCGGGAGGTGAAAGAGGAGGTGGCAGAGGAGGGAAGGGGCGTGAGCTTAGGCTGTCCTCCCTTCCATTTAGGTAGCAGTGGAGCCTGGGAGAACTAGCCCTGGGAGATAAAGTAACTGCAGTGTTTCTGAACACACCTCCTGTTTATGCTTCTTGCATCAAAACAACTTGCAGAGCTTCAAATTTACCAGGGGAAAAAGTGTGTTGGAAAATCTTTCTGTTTGGATGATTTATTAAGATGGTTTAAATGATGGAGAATTGAAAACTGCTAGTCCAGCATAATGGTTAAGTAATGCAATGTTTGGGGATGTGGACTTTAATATACACTGTCCGGGTTCAAATCTGAGTGTTGCTTTTCACTAGCTGTGCAACTGTGACCAAGCCACTTAATGTCTCTGTGCCTTAGTTTTCTCATTTGTACATTGATGATAACAGTACCTACCACACAGAGTTGTTATAAAGATTAAACGAATTCAAATCTGTAGATTGCTTGGAATGATACCTGGCACCTTGTAAGCATATGTAAATATAAATAAACAGATTCTCTGCCTGCTTTATGTATATATATACACCCTGGAAAGTACATACTGTCATGCCCCACTTACTGATACAGAAGTCAAGCCTCAAAAAGTTACAGACTTCCCTAAAGTCACATAGATTGTACATCTCAGATTGAGATTAAAAATCAAATATTCCTGATTCAAAAGTGAAGATCCCTTCCATCACAGCCCTAGAGCTTTCCATTTGCAGTGCTGTGGGACTGCTCTCCACTTTCTAGAAAGATGTGCATTTTGAACAAACCTCTGTTACCAAACTCTCTAGCTGCCCTGGAGCAGTAGCTGCAGGGGCCATCAACTGCCACACATCTTAGTATAGATTATTGGAATCTCTGGTTTTGTTATTTCTAGTTTTCAGAATATGCTTCTGGAAAACCATATGTACTCTGGTAGATACTGAAAGGTTCTTGCCCTAGTATAAAGTACTGTACAATTATGGCGATGGTTTAACATGGCGGAAAGGCAAAGCAGGAACGCTTACCCCCACGACCACTCCCTCCATCTTCCCCTTCAGCCCAAATTGTTACTTTCCTGTTTGTGCCCGAAGAAAATTACAATCAGTTCCTTGCACGTCACCAATGCCCGCTCCATGTGCTACTTACGAACACAGGTCATGTAACCCTCTGCCTCTCTGTATCCCATCAGAGGAGAAAGCCAAACTTCTGTGGATGATGGGCTCCTCTCCACGTTCTCAATAAATGGCCACTTTCTCTGTCCTTCTGCTTCTCTATTGTGCCAGAAAACTAACAGATACATAGTAGTTTGTTGGATCCATATCCTATCTTATCCCGTACAAGAACTTAAATGGTTGAGTCTGGTCTGATTGTTCTTGGAGAAACCATACCGTCTTCCACAAGCAACTTACATTTCATCACTGACTCTTTTTTTTTATTTTAGAGAGTATATAACAGAATAAAACCAATCAAAACAAACCAGTGTAAAGAGATACAGGACTTCAAAACATTATAAAATCCACAGTAGTTGCCATAATGCCTTTTGATGTCTTCAAAATAGCTGCAGATAACTTTGGACATAGTATAAATCAAACAGAACAGAATAGAATAAAAACAATAAAAACAAAACAATTAATGTGATACAGAACTTCAAAACAAGCCAATAATAAATACAAAATTGCTACCATAATATATCTTGCTATCCTTGAAATAGCTTTGCCTGCCATGGGATTTAACATAAACAAAACAAAAGAGAATGAAACCCAACCTAACAAAACAATGGAAACAACATAGGACCTCAAAACAAGGCCATAGGGAATCAACAATGGCTAAAACCCTCAGAAGGAGACCCCCCCCAGATGACACACTGCTTAGTGATATCCTCTGAACCTATGATCAGACCACTGGCCTTAGACCTGCAATGTTAGTGAAACACCAAAGCACCACAGGCATCCCATTGCATTTCACCTCGATAGCTATCATCGCAGCCTGTGTTTCTCAGGATAAGCCAGTCCCTTGGCGAGGGGTGGGGTGGGATATGTTTTGCTTGCCAGCCTATGTGTCGGAAAGGGCTGGGGTCTGGCTGTTCCCAGTCCGGAGCACAAGGCCCACGCATGGCGCTGGTTCCCAGACTGGGTTTGTTTGGTGCTGCGGCCATTCTTCTTCCTAACCCCGGTTCGCGAATGGTGCTGACTCATGGGGAGAGGCTTGAGTCTAGTTGTTTCCATCTGCTGGAGGCCTGCACACAGCACTGGTTCCTAGACTGGGCATGTTTGCTGCTTCTGCCATTGTTCTCTCTCTCATCACTGACTCATTTTTTTTAAGGACAGAAATATTTATTGAGAAAAACAAAGCTTCTGTCTGACAGAAAGAGAGAAGGGGTCCCGAGTGGGTTGCCAAAGACTCTGTCTTTTCTAATGACTTTTATAGAGTAAAACCATAAGGGCCCCTTCCGGGGCCCGGCCCACCGGACCAGAGCGGCGCAGACTCAGACCAGGAAGCAAATGAACTGCCCTCCAGCGTCCTGACCTCGGGACCCTGGAGGAGAACAAGAAGGGCCCCTCATGGGGCCCGAGCCGCTCAGGCACCGATCAAGACGCAAACGAACTGCCTTCCGGGGTCCTGACCTCAGGACCCTGGAGGAGAACGAGAAGGGCCCCTTTCGGGGCCCAGCCTGCCGGGCTGGAGGGGCACCGGTGCACGGGCTTGGAATCAGGGACAAATACACTCCCCCTCCCTATCAACAACCTGCTGTTTCGGAGGTCTGGCTAAATTGATAGCAACCAAGGAACATCAATCAACTTTTTGCTAGTATTGTTTAGTAGATCTTACAGGCCTCTGGGCAGCAACCCGAGCATCTCTATGGAAGGTGACAGCAGGCAATGTAGCAAGTATGGGGGATTCTCTTCTGTCTTGTCTTTGAGGCCCAATATGGTTCTCTCTCTTTTGCTTTACTTTGATCATTGTTATTATTATTTATTTATCTTTTTTTTTTTGCGGTACTGGGGATTGAACTCACAACCTTGCGCATGCCGGGGCAGGCGCTTAAGCCACTGAGCCAAACTCCCAGCCCTCATTGTTATTATTATTAATAAAATTAAAAAAAACATAATGGAGAAAACTGGGAACTCACAAGGCAGATGGGTATGAGGTGGGACAGAACTGTGGTCAACCAATAAGATTAATTGTTTAGGTAAAATTGACCAAATCAGGGACAAATGGGGAAGTGAGCCATGTAGCAAGAGAGCATTCTTACCAATCAGTGACTCCTTCTGTAGGGGGTTAGAACCCTCTACAAATTTTTCTAGCCAGTTTGGTATTAACAGTCTGGAGGCTCCCAGAGGAGCTGCCGTTTCTTACCGGCAGGCTTCTTTTAGACCCATACAACTTTACTCGCCTCAGCCATCAGCTACCCCTGCCCTGGCCCTGTGTTTTGGAGCACTGCTCTCAGGCCTTTTTGAGCTATGCCTCTATTATTGGGACAAGGGTTCTGTGGGGCCACACTTTGAGTAGCAAGGGTATAGTGGACATAGCAGAGTTGGACATACCTGAATTTTAACACCAAGTCCACCTATTTAACACCTATCATTATGTAAACAAGATTAATCTAAATTTTCTGGACCTCAGTTTCCTAATCTGGCGAATGAAGACAATAAAAAAGACCTCAGTGTTGTGAAAATTAAGGGAAGTGATGAATATAAAATATTCAGGATAATGCCTGGCACTTAGATACCAGGAATTTGAGCTCCTTTTTGCAAAAATAATTTTCTAAAATCGCAGACTACACATTTTAACACAATTTCTTCCTTGAGTTCCTTCAAGTCCTCGGGTGGAGATTGTGTGGTCCCATTTTCCATGATTGATCTGCCCTGACATAGTTTGTAAATTAAGATCAGAACATCTTGTGCACTTAGCATATTCTATTTTGATGCATTAACAATAATCTGATTGAGATTCTGATACACAGGGAAATGAGAAGAAAAGCAGCAAAGGGAAAGTCAAAGGCACATTTCAGGACTGGCATGTGCTTCTGAAGCTGGCTGCAGCATCACCTCCTATTCTGCATGCCCTTTTGCAGTGTGGTCTTGCCATTTCTCCCACTGAGAGATGAATTTGGACTGGATCTGAGGTCTGATCTGACCAACGGGTTGTGGCAGAAGTGAAGGTGCATCTTTCTAGGTTGAACTTTGAGAAATCTTCAGTTTTTGCTTGCCTGTTTGCAATCCTTCTTGGAGCCCAGCCCTCAGAGAGCGAAAAAGTCTAAGAAGTCCCATACAGAGGAACACATCGGAGAAAACCAGGGCTCTCAACCAAAAGTCTCAGCTGACTTCCTAACCAGAAGCCAGCAACCAATTGCCAGTTCTGCCAAGAAGGTCATTTTGGACCTCTCAGCCATACCAGAAACCCAGTCAACACCTCATGAAATAGAAGAATCATCCCATCAATCCACACATTATAAGAAATTAACAAATTGATGTTTTCAGTCATAAAGTTTTAGGGTTGTTTGTCATAGCAAATTGCCACTGAAACATCTAATGATCATGCTGTAACCCAGGCCTGGTGCTATGTACAGGACTCTAATCCCAATGGTTAGAGGAAGCTGAGGCAGGAATGTCCCAATTTCAAATGCAGCATAAGCAAATTAGGCACTTAGCAGCATCCTGTCTTAATATAAAAAACAAAAAGTGGCTGGGAGCTCAGTGTGAGGGCCCTCTGCTGAATTCCCAGTGTGACAAAAAAATAATAATCATGTTATATGCATGTGCACTGTTTACTTGAAAGCATCTTTATTTTACTTTATATTTTGATAAGTATGTATTAATTCTACATACTAATGGGTTTTATTCTGAAATTGCAATACATGCATACACCATGCACTGATCAAATCCAGACTCTCTTTATTCCCTTCTGATCCCTTTCCAAGCCTGTAATGTTCGCTTCCTAATTCAGGTTGGCTTTTTTTTTTTTTTTAGTAACTTTCATACACCAGAGAGATCATGCAGTATTTGTTTTTCTGTGTCTGTCTTATTTCACTTTACATAATATCCCCAGTTCCTCCATTTTCTGACAAGTGGTTAATATAAGGAACTCAAAATCTCAACAACAAAAAATAAGTAACCCAATTTAAAAAATGGAAAAATGATCCAAATAGACACTTTTTAACAGAAGAAATACAAATGGCCAACGAATGTATGAAAAATGCTTAATATCACTAGTCAGGAAAATTCAAATCAAAAGTATAATGAGATATCATCTCACTTTGGTTAGAATGGCTATTATGAAAAACAAAATAACAAATAAAAGCATCTTTAAATAACAAAAATAAAAATAAAAAGGAAACATCATATTACCTCAAAAGAGATGTGAGAGGGGATGCTTTTAAAAAGATTAAGGATACTTTTGTTAGTAGTATGAAGATCTATTCATATGTAGAAGTGACCTTCCTTACTACTTTACTTTAATGTTTAAGTCGGTATACACAGTGATCAGTGAAGAATATATATTTAATTCCTACTGTAATTTGAATTGCTAACCACTTCAAAAAGCCTACTGCTGATAGAGGTGGGAACAATTGAGTTCTCTGTGTGACTTCCATATAGAGGCACTGAGACTTGCTGAGGGAAAATGTATGTCTTTTCTGTGCTAGGACTTCGGTTATTTTGTTGATTTTTCTTTACAAAAAAATGTTATTACCTGTTCTATGTTTCAGATATGGTCAGGAAGATGAGGCCTATCAAAGAAACACATATACAAGAACCATAACATAAATAGCAGGTGTATAGTGCAAGTCTTTATTCATTAAAAAGGCGTTACTTCCAGTCTTCAAACGCCAAACAGGATCTTCTGCCTCAGGGCTCAAGGGCTTGTTTGGTGTGCAGATTCCAAAATACACTGAAGTAACACTAGGTATTTCTTTCTTACTCAGCCATTATGGGAGGGCTCCGCTGATAGTACCTTCTCTTGAATATGAGTCAGCCCTTCATATCTGCAGACAGATCTTTTACAACAGGGGAGGGGATCAAGACATGGAGGGAGAAAGAAGGAAATGAAAAAAAAAATATGTGTTATGTACATGAACCAAGTCCCCATGATGAATGTAATCATTATATACTGCAAACACATACCGATATTTTTTTCAAAAATTTAAACATTACACCTGTACCGAAAAAAAGTACAGATATTTCCTTTGTCACTATTCCCTTAGAATATAAATGAATAACTATCTACAAGGCATCTGCATTGTATTAGGTATTATAAATAACCTGAAAATGATTGAAAGTATAAACGAGGATGTGTGTAGGTTATATGCCAACACTGTGACATTTTACATAAGACACGAGCATCCACAGACTTGGGTATCTGAGGGTGGCCCCGAAATGGATTCCTCACAGATAAGAAGGGAAGATGTGTCCTGTTGTGCAAATGTAATCCAGCATCTTCTTCAATTAAGGTAAGACCTTCCACAGTCCCCACTAGAAATCATCATTTGACATTGAACCCTGTGAAGACCCAGATCAGAAGCTTTCTCCTTAGCAATGGTGTCTACCTGTCTAATGTTCGATTCTGTATCCAGCAACTAGAGATGCACCTAGGGAAATGGAAACCTGATCTTGTAAACCTAATCTAAATAAAAACCTTCTCTTGGAAAACTCAATCCAATCACTAATTATTGTTTTAGTTCATTGTGCTTGGATGTTGAATGTATCTGATCAGAGGTAGCCAGAATTTTCAATTACTGTCAAAGAATTCTGAATAAGAAAGAATGTGCTTTCAACACAAAGAAGCAAATGCTCACTTGTTTCACAGTTGCAAAGAAATAATTAGAAAACTGTAACTGGAAAATAAAATATCCTCAATGAATGGCATTTAAATACTGACATACTTAGGGCACACCTTGGCCTATTTCTTCACTTGGCCTCTCTGTCAGGCCCGTTTCTTTTCCTCTAAAGGGCATTTTCCCCAAATGACAGTACTCAAAAAATACATAAAGCAGGCTGTGATGCAGGCCACTGCATCCTGATTTCATTTGAACTACAATTCATTATTTTCTTCCTGCTCTTATTCAAGAACCCATTGTCGATTACTTTTTTCATCACTCTGTGATTAGAACAATTTGTATGTGTCTCATGTACATTGGCCAGATAATGAAATAATCATTTGTGCATCTATGGAGTATTTCACACTTATTGTTCACAGTCTAGTTCACTTTATAAAGTCATTTTATTACGTTCTAACAAGAGGGTGATCTTTGAGGCATCCAGCTAATGAAGACAGTCCATTTATTTGTTCAGCAAATATATACTGAGCACCCACTGTGTGACAAGTACTCTTGTAGGCACTTGGAAAACAGAAAACTCCTATTATTGTGGAGTTTACATGTGGGAGAGGGATAATGAACAATACATAAATAAAGAAGTAAAATATGGATGTACAAGAGGAAAAACGTGCCATGGGAAAGATAAATAAGAGCAAAGGAAAAGGCATGTTTGGCAGGAGATGTGTGTAATTTTAAACAGGAATGTTTAAGAAGGCCTTAGCGATACAAGGCCAGAAAGAGGTGAGAAAGTCAGTATGCTGTGGAGGGAACTGGGGAAGAGCTGTTCAGCCAGGGAAAATAGCATATGCAAAGGTCCTGGGGCAGGAATGTACTTGAATGTTTTTGAGGCACTGCAGAGGCCCAATGTCTGTAACAGAGAGAGGGGAAGAAGTGAAGGAGATGAGCTGCACAGATAATAGGCAAGGCTCTTATTTATAGGCCACTGTCAGAGCTTTATCTTTTAATGATAATCTACTAGGGGATAAGCTTATACTATAACAGAATCACTCTATTTGCTAAATTGAGAGTGGATAGTAAAGTCAGAGGCAGTAAGATTAATTAGGAGATGACTGCAAAAATCTGGGTGAGAGATGATGGTGACTTAAACCAAGGTGGTAGCAGTGAACATGGTAAGAGATGCCGTTCAGTACATCTCTATACACAGTAGAAACTGCAAGATTTAAGCACATACAGTATTGCATAGATTATGAGAAAAACAGAAGTCAAGGATGACTCCAGGATTTTGGCCTGAGCATCTGGAATTGTGAGGTTACTATTTGCTGAAGCAGAAAGACTGATGCAAGAGCTAATTTTGGTGAAAAAATAAAGGGACTGTTTCTTCAGAACATATTAAGTGGGAGATACCTATGAGACTCCCAAGAAGATGTTTCCTAAGCAGTTAGTTATGGAACTCTAGAACATAGGTGAGAGTTCTATGCTGAGGATACATATTAAAGAGTCAACACTGTATGGATGGTATTTGAGCCATGAGAACAGATGAGATCTCTACAGGGGTAAAGACAGATGGAGAAGAAGCTTAACACTTGAGCCCTGGGCATTGCAATGTTTAGAAATAAGTGAAAATAGGAACCAGCAAAGAGTCCTAAAGAATCAACTTGCCGTAGCTCATTGCAGGTACTTGAATGTGACTATCTTTGAAAGGACAAGTGTTCATGATTAAAATCTCTCAGTAAATCTAATTAATCCTCTAACAAAAATGCTCTGATGAAAGGAAAATAAAGTGTAGGTTCCTTTTTTATTTAAAATGCTGGAATTAAAGAATGTTTAAAGGACCTTAGTGACCATCTAATCCAACTCTTTCAATACATATATGCACGGGGAACTAAGGTTTAAATCACAGTGTTATTAGGCGCATAAACTCAAATTGGCATCCTCGTTCATGTTCTTTAGTTCTGCTGCTTCCTTCAAGAATTGCGGGTGAAAAAGCCGGGCATGGTGGCACACGCCTGTAATCCCAGCACTCAGGAGGCTGATGCAGGAGGATTGTTGCAAGTTCAAGACCAACCTGGGCTACAAAGTGAGCCCAAGGCCAGTTTGAACGCATAGTGAGACTCTCTCAAAAAGCCAAAAGAAAGAAAGAAAGAAAGAAAGAAAGAAAGAAAGAAAGAAAGAATGAATCATGGGTAAGAATTCTCAAATAGATACAAACCTTGAGAAGACAACAAATAAAGATTTCATCCCAGTGTCAAATGTTGAGATAAGTAAAAGAATTATTGTGGAGGAACTTAACCAGCTGGTGTTTTCATTTCCGTTGTATAAATCTGTTTCTAGTCAATTAGAAGCCATGTTTTTCTCTCAAGACATCACACATTATTATGCAAAAGAGGGCTCAGTTTTACTTAAAAAGGTCAAAACCTACATTCTATTACTTGGGGGTCTCATAGGAACCTCCCACATAACATACTCCAAAGGAACTCTTTCCTCATCTTTTCACCAAAATTAGCTCTTAGGTATTTCCACTTCAGCAACTAGTAACCTCACAATTCCAGATGCTCAGGCCAAAATCCTGGAGTCATCCTTGACTTCTATTTTTCTCATGCTCTATCCAATACTCTATGTGGTCAAATCCTGCAGTTTCTACTGCATATGCAGACATAGTGAATAGCATCTCTTACCATGTCCGCTGCTATCACCTTGGTTCAAGTCACCATCATCTCTCACCCAAAATTTCGCAGTCATCTCCTAATTTATCTTACTGCCTCTGACTTTACTGTCAGTTCTCAACTTAGCAACTTTACTGTCAATTCTCAACTCAGAACTTTTGTAATCACTAATTGATTAAGATCTTATAATGCCAGGTCAAAAGATTGCATGTCATCATTTGTCAAGAAATTGTTCATAAATGATGGTATTGATTTACACTTACTCTCCTGACAGTTCTTAAGGAAGATGATTTGGGCAATCACTTTCAAGAGAATGGATTTAGCTTGGCAAGTCCAAATCTAGCATCTTGAGCAACACACAGTAAAGAACCTGGGAAAGTTCTTTCACTGTCCAACTCCTCCTGTGTAGCAGCATCCAATTGCACAATAGGAAGATAGGTTCGATGCCCAGAAACAAGAGTTACATAGTAGATAGGTATCAGAAACCAGAGGTTCAGAGCTGAACTGTGCTCAGAAAGGCAACTATGAGAGAACTAAGGCTCTCAAATGATTTTTCTTTTCTCTGCATATAATGTTGGTATAAACATGAGTAGTCTTGCATCATTTTGAAACAGATTGTTTCGAAGCTGGTGAATTTGGGTGGTATCAAACTGAGCTAGCCATCTCTTCTTTGCCCCTACACACCACATGATGGGATGTATTAACTCTCTAGGGAATTATTTCTGTGAAACCCACATCATGAGTAGGGCAGAGCTGAGTCTCTGCTGGCCAGTGGTCATCTAGTCAACAGTGACAAATGTAGGAGTAGGCCAGGTGTGGGCAACAGAAGGCTAATGGTGGAGCCAGAATTTTGTCCAGTGTCAAATAAATAGCCCAGTCGGGCGTGGTGGCGCACGCCTGTAATCCCAGCACTTGGGAGGCTGAGGTAGGCGGAGCGTTGTGAGTTCAAGGCCGGCTTGGGCTACAACGCGAGCGAGCGCAAGGCCAGCCTGAGCTACATAGTGCGACCCTGCCTCAAAAAATTAGGGCTGGGAGTTTGGCTCAGCGGCTTAAGCACCTGCCCTGACAGGTGCGAGGTTGTGAGTTCAATCCCCGGTGCTGCAAATAAATAAATAAATAAATAAAATAAAAATAAATAAATAACTAAATAGCCCAGAAGGCACATACAGAGGGATACCTACCTGATCCAGAGTCTTTAATAGGAATGCCTAAGGATTAGGCAGGTGTGGAGAGAGTGGAGGATACTGCAGACAGAAACAAAGGCAATTCAGGAGCATAAGCAGGAAGGGAATATACATGTGCATGAGAGCCAAGTTCAGAAGAACAAAGGAGGAAGTAACTATCTGGCATCTATTCTGAACCAGGTAGTTTGCCTGCGATAACATCAATTGTGTAAAAGAGAATACCATTTTTCATTCAGTCACTGTGCTAGATTGCTAGATAGTTATACATATGCATGTGTATAAATGTATATAGACTCATAATTACATATCCACATAGGCATACATGCATATATAAGTTGTGGCCAAAAATATGCTTAATGTTTAAATTTTTAAAAATTTATTACGGTAAAAGACACATTGCCACTAATCCCCCCAAACACCATCCCCCTCACTTCAAACAGACTTATCCCATCAATCTTGTACCTTTCTGAAGCAATTTTGAAAGCCCTCTTTTGAGAGTGTTTGTCGCAGTGTTGTGTCTTCCTTAATGTCCTGAATTAATTCAAAATGTTCATTTTTCATGATCATTCTGACTTGGGAAGGGTACCAGAAGTTACACAGACCCAAATCCAGTGAATAAGGTAGATGAGGACAAACCATAATATTTTTTACAAGCCTGCTTTTCCATCAGATGGCACTATGTAGCAACATTCGCCATTTTTTTTTTTTTTTGCACCTCACAAAGACACAAAAGAGTTCCAGAAGTGCTTCAGAAACTGGCAAGAAGAATAGTACAACTGTGTTCAGAGTTAGAGGGATTAACGGCAATGCATCTTTTACTGTAATCATTTTTTAAATTTACACACATACCATATGTCCTGATTACCCCTTGTACATACATATGTGTGTATGTGCGTGCATGTGTGTAGATAGATGGTGTTTAAACCAAAGCAACAGATTAAATTAGCACATTGGTATGGCTAGAGTCTCAATACTGAAGCCCTGGGCAGTCTACTATTAAGAAGAAAGAAACAATAACCTAGCAAGAAGACCTAAAAAGGAGCACCTAGTTGCTAGAATATAAATTAACTCATGTGTGTGAATTATATATAATGTAATACAATATATTATCCTGTTATAATTATTTTATCTTAATATCAATGATTTATACATTCCCCTTTTTAATATTTAGTTCACGTTGGCTAGAGTTTTCTTGCATCAGCCTGGAATGAATGAAAACACTAAATTCCTACAATAATTTAAGCAGAAGTTTAATACAGATAGTCCTCAGCTTATAATGTTTCAATTTATGATTTTTGACCTCGTGATGATGTGAAAGTGACATGCATTCAGTGGCAACCACACTTCAAGTTATAATTTTTTATATTTTCCTGGGCTACTAGTACATACAATACTTTCTTATGATGCTGAGCAGCTTCTAGCCAACCATACAATCGTGAGGTACACAAACAATCTCTGTGAAATACTGTTATTAAGCTATAATATTCTATAGGCTAGTTATATCGCATGCATTTTTGACTTAGGATATTTTCAGCTTTTGTTGGGTTTATCAGAATGCAAACGCATCATAAATCGAGGAACACCTTTATAAAGAATTATTAAGGGCCAGGGATACAGCTCTGTGGCTCAGTGCCTGCCTGGCAAGCGTGAGGTCCTGAGTTCGATTCTTAGTACCAAAAAAAAAAAAAATCAGAGACTTATTAAGTGGATTGGGGGTGTGGCTCTGTAATAGAGCACTTGCCTAGCATTTGTGAGGCCCCAAGCTCAATTCCTAGTACTACACACACACACACACACACACAGAATTATTAAGCTAAAAGAATTGCCTCATAACAACTAAATGATCAATATTTCTATGTAAGAAAATACAGTTCATGTTCCATTAAGTGAAGATGCTCTTGCCTTTCCCCAAAATGAAAAGAGACACAGTCCAAAAAGTCATTATATCTGTAGATAGATCTATGAATTATTATTCAAACTCAATCATGGTCCCACTGAATATTCTGCTATCTAAACGCTAAATTACAAAGTTACCATTCAATAATGTGTATGAGAAATAAAAACAGAAAAATGGAAAAGAAAAATGATTCCTACAAATTAATATGGGCACATATCAAGCAGAGAGAAAAGTTACTACAGTTCTTGTTTCTCTAATTATTTACTGGATTACCGTTGAAAACTATGGTTACTTTCTTCAACTGGTAGTTTTAAAAATTCTATTTTATTTGCCCTCATCCAGAACTGCAGCCATCATAAGGTCTGTTTCAGGCACTGGAGTTTGAGATGAGGGTCTCTGCACAGAGAGACACCCCTAGTCCTGTTTTTGAGAAAGGCTTTGTTTGCTAAGTTACGAATTTGCTCAGGCTGGGCTTGAACTTGTGATCTTCCTGCTTCAGGCTGCCGGAGAACTAGAATTACAGATGTGTGTGCCAGCACATCTAGCTTGTTCTCAGTTTTTTTTTAATGGCAGAGTGCCCTAAACTTTTATTCCCGAAGAGTCAGATTACTCCATCATCCTGTCTTTTTAGGAGTTCCTGTAGTTTTCCATTAACCTTTATCGCTGAACATGAAAGTATAAAGAAGCACTCCAGAGAATATCCTGGAAAGCAGATAAGACTTTCTTGACTGTATTACAGACCAGCAACCAAATTTCTTCCTGAAGATCTGTATCAATCACTCCAACCAGTAATTTAGCACCATTTTTGCCTGTTGGTCCAGTGGTGGAAGAAGCTCAACAGGTTTGGTGATAGTCTTTACTTCCAACTCAGTGTGACCCTTTGGTGACCCTTGGTAGAAGTAAGTGATCTTCAAATCAGTAGAGCTCAAAGTTGCTGGAACTGGAGGCCAAAATGCTGAGAATTATTAGATGTACTAGTGAAAGAAATCACTCCCACTTTTATGCCTCAATTTCTGGGACCATGTGATCTGGCTACAGGAAAACAGCACCATAAAATAGTATGCGATTTAAAGTATAAATGCATCCTGTAAGACTGAATGCCATCCTAACAGGATGTTTTCTCCCGATCGGCACTGTCCATGAGTTTTAAGCAAACTATTTTACGTTTTAATCAGACCTGCTCCTTCTGGCTTGGCTCATAATGCTGATTATTTCCGTGGCTATGAGGCCTTTGAATCACACTCCTGTTGCTATGAGATGAGTTCCCTAGTGTATATAATTCTGAATAAGATGTCAATGTATCGGTGAGCTTTTGTTACAGGACATGATACCTGACACCCACAATTTAAAGAAAGAGAGTTTTAATTTAGCTGATGGTTTCAGGGGATTCAGTCCATAGTTAGCTGGCTCCAAGGCAGAAATATCATGGCAGAAGTGTATGATGGAGCAAAAATATTCAGTTCGTGGTGACCAGGGAGCAGACCAGGGGAACAGCACCAGAATGGAAGGGATGAGGGACCAGATACATTAGCCAAGTTCTAGCCTTATATAACTTACCCAGAAACACCCAGCAGTTTGCCTGAGCAATGTCCTGGATAGTTCCCATGCCGATCAAGTTGACACAGTCAAGCTTAACCACCATAGTCATGATGGTGAATAAGGTATTCTGAGAATCTCCAGACTGTCTTTGAGAGACAAGTGCATACCTATAATGTGTGGCTATTTCTGTGAGGATGAAACTTCCCCCCTATGATGAAAGAGGTCCATTGTAATTAATCTGCTACTAGGTATCTGGCTGCTCCCCAGAGACAATGAGGCATTAGATACTCAGCGTTGGTATCTACTCTCGACAGATTAGGTGCTAAGCGGCTGAATTATACAAGTAAGCCTAGATAAGATCCTAGTCAGTGGTGGCAAACCTATGGCAAGCAGGTTATTGTGTTTTTATGACAAAACATGTTAATGCAAAAACTGTTTTTTCTAAAGTGAAATCTCAGTCTCCAGGTTTAATTGCAGTGTTGGCACTTTGTGATAAATAAATGGGTTTAGGGTTGCAGTTTAGGCACTTATTTCTAAAAGGTTCGCCAACACTGGCCTAGATAAATCTAGGTTGATGAGTCCATGCATAGTCTCTATCCCTACCATCATGAACTCCTATGTTCACAGCCCCACTGAACAAGCACTCAGGTGATGAGAGAAAGCAGCTCATTATCATCCACAAAGTATGTCATTTTGTCCACTTAATGGTTAAGTTTTCTGCTGTGAATACTATGGAAGGCATTCATTTGGAACAGAAATATGTTCAGCATCTGTATCCATTCAACAAGTCCTACCTTACACCTTTCCCCAGACTTCTTTTCACCAGTCTCCCAGTGCTGTTTCTCTCAAGTCACTAACCACACAGTTAAACCTTTAGCAAATACTTAGGAATCGAGTGGGTATGTACTTCTGGCAATCCTTCAGCTTTCAACTGTCGGGTGCAATAAATATACCTTAAAGACTCATCTGTATACTAGGCTTGGGGTTTTCCTGCCTCAGCTGACCATACGGAACATACCAGTAGGCCCACTGGACATGGATTGAGGGAGAGAGAGAGCAATGTAGCAAGAGTTGGTATTTGAGGAATCTAATCGCTTGCTCATACAACTTATCTGGACCTTCTGGATCTGCTCAAGGTTAGTCTGTTTTACAGTAGGCAGAATTCTAACATACCTCTGTAGTTCCTGATGTCCAGTAGCCATACCTTCATGTAACCCTATCTTCCTTTAGTGTGGGTAGAACATACGACTTGTTTTGGAAGTTTGGAATATTTGCCAGTAGAATATGGGAAAGAAAAAGGATTCTGCAGCTGTAATTAAGTTCTCTAATCAGTTGAGTTTGAGGTAATAAAAAAGAACATTCTCCTCAGTGCACTTGACCCAATCCAACGAACTCTCTAAAGGAAGGCCCAGGCTTTCTCTGAAAGAAGAAATTCGAGCGGCATAATGATTCTTCTACTGGCCTTGATGAAACAAGTTTCCATGACTTCTACAGCTGCAAGGAAATGAATTCTGCCAACAGCCATAGGAACATGGAAGAAACCCATACTTCCCAAATTTAGGATTAAGGAAAGAAGAAACAAAATTGAAAAGGGGCCCCAGTCTCCAAGTTGGAAATTCAGAATTCATTGGGGAAGGTGCAGCCACAGGAATTGGGGGCAGGGAATCTTATGGTGATGGGTAAACCAGAGCTGGTCTAAAGACACCAGGCAAGAGGAAAGAAACTTCCAGGGCAAGGGTGAAACGCAGAGCATGTCCACAGAGATACTGCTTCAGGCCTGAGATATGAAAGTGTGTGGTACAGGGAGGGCCACGAGACCACCCCTCAGGTTACAGGTGAGCTGAGGCCAGTGGGAAAGAGAAGCGGGCTGCACTGTGGGTGAGAAACTTGCAGCACACAGTAGCCAAGGCAATGGGGCTGCGCTAAAATGTCCTGGCCTCCGACTGCTGCAGGGTCACCAAGCAGTTGTGCTCCCTGAGAACCACAAACTCACAGTGGTGTTTGATTATTTGGTAATGGGGAGGGGAACAGGGAGAGACAGGAGAAAGGAGAGGGAAGAGAGGTAGAGGAGAGCGGGAAAGAAGGGAGAAGAGAGGAAAGAAGAATGAAGATGAGAGAACAGACTGACAGTAGAGGGAAGAAAGAAGAAAAAAGAAAGGAAGGAAAAAAGAAAGAAAGAAAGAAAGAAGAGACAGAGAAAGAGAATGAACCAAAGAAGAAACACTAGAGAAGCGCCTGTGGCTGTAACACCCTGAATGCACCTGAGTTCATAAACTCAGCAGGATCAGGCCTGGTTAGTACCGGTTAGTACTTGGATGGGAGAATCATGAGAAGCAAGCTTTCTTCCTGCAAATGTCCCTCCACTGCCCTCTATCAACAAAGCTTAACACTGTGCATAATTCTTAAGAGTAGTCATTACTAAAGATAAGAACAAATATGGAACTGAAGCAATAAATCAATGCTAGTAGATTTGACAAATCATTACCAGCTTTTGGGCCTGTTGACATTTTTCTATGTTTTTCTCCTCTCAACTTCTTTGGTTTTTGCTTTTATCTGTATTATTTCTTATTTTGCTTTGTGTTTAATTTTTGATTAAATTCTTCTGATTTCTCAAAATATTGTCAATTTAAGACCTTTCTTCTCTTCCAACATAAGAATTTGAGGCTATAAATTTCCTCTAAGCACTGCTTTAGTTGCATCTCATAAATTTTGATAAGTTGATTTTCATTGTAATTTTTAAAAATGTACTAATTTCCACACTGACTTTTACCGATGGTTTATTTGGAAGTTTACGAGTTAATTTCCAAATATTAGAGGACATTCCAAATATATTTGTTTAATTTATGCAGGTTGACTATCCCTTGTCTGAAATACTTAGAAGATTTTCAGATTTTGGAATTTTTTGGATGCTGGAATATTTGCATAGACTTTATCAGTTAAACAAACCTAATCTATAGTTCTTAAATCTGCTCCTAAATCCAAATGTTTTTGAGACTAAGATTAGAATGAATGCTTTCTTGGAAATAGCTAAGTGAAAGTAAAAAGAAGGAGAACCAGGAGAATGGGAGCTTGAAAGCTGTATCGTTTGAGGAATTGATTATGCGGCCCATGACTGTAACTTTTTTGAGACAACATTTGTTTTTTAGCTCTAAATTGGATAGTCACATAAAATGAGGCTCCACCTCAACAAGTTGGGCTGTGTATACCATGTCTACAGTTGGCTTCAAAAACCATTTATAGTACTTATAAAGAAATGACGATTTTTCAAAAATGTTAACCAATGGCTTAAATAAGAAATTCATATTTATAGTTTATAGGATTGACATGGTATCATTTTTTTGTGGCACTGGGGATTGAACTCACAACCTCGTGCTTGTCAGGCAGGTGCTTAGGTCACTGGGCCAAACTCCTGGCCCTAGTTTCTTGAGGCAGGGTCGCACTGTGTAGCTCAGGCCGGCCTTGTGCTCGAGTTGTAGCCCAAGATGGCCTGGAACTCACAACGCTCCTCCTACCTCAGCCTCCTGAGTGTTGGGATTAAAGGCGTGCACCACCACGCCCGGCTACGGTAGTATCTTTTGAATTTAGGGTCAGCATGTCATGTAGAAATATTCTTGGTGAATTCCTAACTAGTTCCCCTGTTCTCCATTTTAAAAGAAAGCCCAAGATAAGACTAAATTATTAACCAGTCTTAATGTCTTTTATAAACAAATGCCATTATGAATGAAACAGTTTTCTTAATTTCATTTTTGATTGCTCTTTGCTATCAAAATAACTAAATGCTATTAAAAACAATAAGAAATGTGGTGACTTCAGAAAAAAAAAGAATGAATGCTTTCTCCTATATCAGGAAGAAACAAGGATATCTCATCACTTTCAATAGACATAATTGAGTCTCTATCCAGGGAAGTTAGGAAAAGATGAATAAATAAAATTCATCTAGATTGGAAAGAAAGAACTGCGACCATGTTTATATTCCCATGATACGAACTCATAAATAGAAAATCTTAAGGAACTCATTAAAAATCAGTTAGAGTTAATAAATAAGTTCAGACAAATTGCAGAGCACAATGGATATATAAAAATCAACTGCATTTGTATACATAGCAAAGAGCAATCAAAAACGAAATTAAGAAAACAGTTTCATTATCATACTGTCAGAAACAATAAAACATTCAGGGAATATTTTTAAAAACAAATGCGAAGTTTATACCTGAAAACTACAGAACTTTGTTGAAAGAAATTAAAGATGCCCTGGATAAATGGAAGAACATCCCATATTCATACACTGATATATTTAATTTAATACAGCAATAGTCCCCAAATCTAACCATGGACACAAAAAATATCAAAAGTTCGGCTGCCTTCTTATTGGAAAAAAAAAACACTTTTTTTTTTTTTTAGACCGAGTCTTGCTATGTAGTTTGGGCTGGCGTTGAACTCACTATGGAGCCCAGGCTGGCTTTGAACTTATGGCAATCCTCCTGCCTCAGTCTACAGAGTGCTGGGATGAAAGGCGTGTGCCACCACGCCCAGCTTACTTGAACATTTGACCCTGAAATTCATGTAGAAATGCAAGACACCCATAGTAGACACAAATTTCTAGAAAAGAAGACCAAAGTCAAAAGACTAATACTTCCTGATTTCAAAACTGATTACAAAGCTACAGAAATCTAGGCAGTCAAACACTGGCAGAAGGATAAACACACAAATTAGTGAAATTGGAAGTACAAAAATAAACTAATACACTTACTGTCAGTTGAATTTTTACATGGATGACAAAGGGAAAAGTAATTTTTTCAAAAAAAACGTACTTAACTAGAGATGTTCAGTGGTAAAGTGCTTATCACTCTAGAGGCCCTAGATATGATCCCTAATACCATAAAAATGTTGCTGGAAAACAAATATTCACATGGAAAAGAATGAAGTTGAACCCTTTTCTCACACAATATCAAAAATGCAATGTATACTTAAATGTAAAAATCAAAACTACAAAGCTCTTAGGAGAAAATGCAGGAGTAAACCTTATTTTTTTTTTTTGAGACAGGGTTTCATTATGTAGTTCAACCTGGCCTCAAACTGTGTAGCCCAGGTTGGTCTCAAACTCACAGTAATCCTCCTGCCTCAGCCTCCTGAGTGTTGGGATTATAGGCACAGACCACCACACCTAGCTCCACAGAAGTAAATCTGTATGACCTTAGATTAGGCAAGTTTTTTGAGTGATGACACCAAAAGCACAACCAATAAAAGAAAAATCACTTTTACTTCATCAAAAATTTAAAATATTTATGCTTCAAAGGACACCAACAAACAAATGAGAAGATCACTCACAAAAAGGGAAAAATACTTGTAACTCATAAATCTGATATAGGACTTGTGTCTAGATTATATAAGAAACACAACTTACCAATAAAAGGGCAAATAACCCAATTTAAAAATTTTCAGAAGAGCCGAGTGTGGTGGCGCACACCTTTAATCCCAGCACTCGGGAGGCTGAGGTAGGAGGAGCGTTGTGAGTTCGAGGCCAGCTTGGGCTACAACGTGAGCAAGGCTGGCCTGAACTACATAGTGCAACCCTGCCTCAAAAAAAAATAGGGCCAGGAGTTTAGCTCAGTGGTTTAAGCATCTGTCTGGCAGGCATGAGGTTGTGAGTTCAATCCATGGTGACGGAAAAAAAAAAAAAAAAAAAAAAAAAAAACAACTTGGCAGAGGGCCTACATAGAAAACTGGTCATAGAATAGGCAGAGATGGCCAATAACCACATAAAGAACTGTTCAGCTTTCATCATTATGGAAATGAAAAGCCAAAGCACTGAGCTAGCACTTCACTCCTGTGCAGACAATAGGATCAAAAGACATAACCAAAAGTGCTGGTGTGTATGTAGAGAGTTTAGAATCATAATGCATTTCTGGTGGTAATTTAAGACACTGTAAATAATCTGAAATTTACTCAAAACTCTATGGTAATAGTTATCATATAGCCCAGTAAATTTATTCCTATGTATATGCCTACCAGAAGTGAAATATATATATATATATATAAAATACATATATATGTATATATAGATCATCAAAAGACTTATGTAAGAGTATTTGTTCCTGTATCACACATAATATTGCCAAAATAAAAGCAACCAAATCTCCATTAATGAGAAATCAGTAACTAAAAACAAATGGCGTGAACAGAATGTTCTTATAATGGAATACTGCTTTGTAACAAAAAGGAATGAAACACTGATATGTAGTATAACATAGGTGAACCTAGAAAACACTATGCTACTTTCAAAAAACCATCACAAAATCCCATATATTGTATGATTATATTTACATGAAATATCCAGATTAGGCCAATACATAAGAAAGGAAAAAAAAAAAAAACAAGTGATTTTTTCCAGGACTAGAGATGTTTTAGAGATAACAGTGTAGTACCTCGGGGTTTGTCTTGGTATTATTAAAATAATCTCAAATTGTTTGTCATGATGGTGGCACAATGGTGAATGTATTAAAAATCTTTATATTGTATACCTTTTGGGGGCAGTTTTGAGAATTGAGCCCATAACCTTACACATACTAGGTATGAGCTCTTTTACTGCACTATACCCTCAACCCCGAATTGTGTAATTTAAATGGCCGAAATATGTAGTATTGTTAATTATACTTTACCAAAGCTGTTAATAAAATAACCTCACAATATTATATGCCCAATTCCTCCCTTGCATCCTTTAACATTATTGCTACACATTTTAATTTTACATATGCTATAAACACATGTAATGCTTATATTAGGCTTAGTTTAGACTGGGTTTGGCTTTAGCATAAACTAAGATAAAATTTCACAATTACAACTATTTACACCCTTGGGAGAGCTCTTCATTTTTTTAGAGAAATGAATACACATTTATTCATTGCTTTTTGAAGCTACGAGATAGCACAACCTACGCAAAGTCTGATGTTTCTTTTTAAAATTCTTATGATTTATTATATATATTCATTAAGTAGTTTCCATACCTTCCCTATTAGGAATAGTGCTGCAATGGACATGGGAGATAAGTCTTCAACAGACTGATTTCATTTCCTTTTGATTTATACCTAGGAATGAGGTTCCAGCATCATACAGAAATTATACTTTAATTTTTAGAGGAACTTCTTTTGCACAGTGAGTATACTAGCGTTTGCATTCATACAAACAGTATACAAGGGTTTCCTTTGTCTTCCTAGCGTCCGCAGCACCTGTTGTCTTATCTTTTTGGTAACAGCGGTACCAACAGCTGTGAAGTGATAGCCTCATTGTGGTTGATTTCAACATCTTTGATTAGTGATGTTGAGTTCTATTTGAAATGCCCTCCATCCATCTGCATACTGTCTTTGGAAAAATGATCATTCAGGGCCTTTGAACATTTTTTGTTCAGATGTAATATTTGTACATTTTTAATTGGCAATTTGATACACACATGAATGTATAATAATCAAGTCAGGGTAATAAACATTTCTATTTCTTAAAACATTAATAATTTTACATGTTGAGAATTTTTTCTTTTTTGATACCTACTGTACAACTTTATTACATGAAATGCCCAGAATGGGCAAATCCATAGAGCTAGAAACTAGATTAATGGCTATCAGGGCTAAGTAGGGAAAAAACTAGAAAGTGACTGCTAAGAGTTATGAGGTTTCTTTTGGGGTGATGAAAATGTTCTAGAGTGAGCAAAAGCCGGGTGAGTTGGTGCACAGGTATGAAATGCCACCAAAGGATCAAGAGTTCATGGCCAACCTGGACTATCTAATGAGTTCAAGCTCAGCCTGGACTGCACAACCAGATCACACAAAGTCTCTACATGTGTGCACGAGTCACCACATTTAGGTGTAGCTGGTTTACATCTTTTTAAAAATTATTTTCAAATTTTACGTATTTATTTATTTATTTATTGAGGCAAGGCCTCACTATGTAGTCCAGGATGGTTTCGAACTCACGGCGATCCTCCTGCCTCAGCCTTCCTAATGCTGTGATTACAGCTGTGCGCCACCACTCCTGGTTGGTGTGCACCTTTCTCAGAATCCCCAGAGCCTGATTTTTTATTGCAAAGTATGCTGGTGTTTCTGCAAAGGTTTCTGCAGGTTCTTCTCTGCACAGAATCTGAGTTTCAAAGGTCTCAACACTTCTAAAACCGGTATACGAATGAGAACGCAAGAAGTACTTCTCTGCACCCAGGGCAAGCAAGGCGGTGATAAGCGAGGGCGATAGCGCTCCGCAGATACCAGCCCTGCAGCAGGAAGCCTCAGCGGGGCGCCTCACCCCTTGCTGACCTCAGGCAGAGGACTCCTAATCACCAGGCGCTTACGTGGCTCCGGACCCCGCCCAGCCGAGGCCGGATACACAGTGCGCCGCTGGGGAGCCAGGCCTGGGCGCTCTGCTTGTCCCACCGCAGTCCCCTCTCCCTCGCCCCGCCCCTATGTGCTGGGAATTTTGTACGGATTATTTTCTAGTCATTTTGAACTATATCATAGGTTATTTTAGTCAAAAGTTACCCTAATGTGCCATAGAAAAACCAGAACTAATTCCTCCACTCTGTTTTGGCGCTTCTTATTGACCTTTTTTTTTTTTTCCCTCCGCATCCTCCTGTCTCCCAATCTATAGTGACAAAGCCTCTTCAAAATTCTGTCATCCTGGCCTGAATCCCTTCGCTTCACCAACTCAGGGGCCTACATACTGCTTGAATATTCAGAAGACGATCTTTCCCTAGGAATTTTAACACGAAATGTGCAGACTCTATTGATTTACTGACTTTAGCTCGGTCAAAAAGTGGAAATTAAAATGTAGAAATACTCGATGTTACAAACAGCTTGTCCTTTGTGCGCACTATGCACCCAGCAAAATAAAAAAAAAGGGCACCGCCAGGGTTTCACTATGCAGTTCAGGTTGGCCTTAAACTCAACTTTGTAACTCAGGCTCGCCTAGAACTCGAGGGGATCCTCCTGTCTCAGCCTCCCCGAGTGCTGGGATTATAGGCCTGCGCCACCATGCCTGGCTAGAAAGCCCAAATGTAGCACAAGTTTCCTTGAAAACGTTGGGGAAAAGTCGAGAGCTGTTTTTTCAAACAGTATGCACAGGCCTCTACAAAAGGCCAATAAATCTTGACACAGGGTAGTGGGCATTTCCAGTGGTTCAAATGCGGTGTGTTAATCTACATATCTGTCTCTGGGAGAAGGAAGCGTATCTGCCGATGGCCCCCCCGAACAGTTTCTACCCATCATCCTCGAGGATCCACACACTTGCCGGCCTCTGAGGCTTCTGCCATTGTTGGAATGAGGCGAGGACTCTGTCCAGTTAAGACAGGGCTCACCGCCGGCCTGCTGTTGGTGCAGCTTCACGGGCGAACGAGCGTTCGGGTCTCAAGGTCTCGCGTTCTCCAGCCCTCGGGTGGGCCGCGGGGTGGGTGCCCGCCGTGGTTCTGGCCTCGGCACGTCCTGCCACGCCCCGCCCCGCCCCGCACAGGCGCCCAAGCCTGAGTGGCTCGGTTTATTCCCCGCGGGGCAGGGTGGGGCCTGGATCCCT
>RJWM01019819.1:0-39079 GCA_004363535.1 Dasyprocta punctata | reverse complement strand
AGTGAGGGCCCTGAGGAGGGCCATGCGGGGCGTGTGTTTGGGGTCGGATCTGGGAAGGTCCTAGTGCTGCCTGGAAGGCCGTGAGGGGGCAGAAGCAGAGGCCTAGGTTGTGATGTCAACTCTCCTCCTGCAATCACATGTTCCTGGACATCCTTTCCTCTCTCCAGACCTCAGTTTCCCCGGGAGAAACTCTGGATGCTTGACCCTGCGCCTTTCCTGCTGCACTGTCCCGGCTCACTGAGAGGCTGAGACCCAGCCTGGAGGAGCCGAGGGCAGAGAGGAGCCTGCCAGAAAGAGTGGTGTGCAGGGAGGGAGTGGAATGTGCAGAGACATGGCCCCTTCTCTCGCCAGGCCAGCCTCACCGCTGAGACCGCAGCCCGCTGCACGGGCGGAGCTGAGCACACACGGCCAGCGAAGAGCTCAACCTCGGGTCTGCCTGGCCCCGCGCCCTGCTGCCCTTCAGTGCAACTGAGCCACACGCCCTGGGTAGGGAGGTGAGCTGGTGCCAAGTCCGGGAGACCAGGACCCTGCAGGTGATGCCCTCAAGGCCCTCTGAGTGCTCCCCGTGGCTGGAGCTTCCCTGAAGACTCTGGATGCTTCTGGAATGTTCTGGGATCCTTAACTCCCTGAAGCCTCACAACCACCCCGAAACAGCTGGAGAAACTGAGGCTTAGAGAGGCAGGAGGCCTGCCGGCCACCTGGGATGCCCTGCTGGGGACACCTGCTGTGTTCCCTCTCTGGAGACTGCCTGGGGCACGCAGAAGCTCATCTGATCATTTCACTTGAAGAACTTACACTCACTTGAATAATTTTTTTCTGAGCTGGGGGGGATTGAACCCAACACCTCAGACATGCTAGGTAGATGCTCTCTGTAGAGCTACACACCAGCCCTTGAATAAATTTTTGAGATTGTAGCCAAAAAAAAACAGCGTTTTTTGAGAGGAAGCCAGGCAAGGCTGGCAGGGGGAGAAGCAACTCGACTGGCATAGCATGAGAGCCAGGGCCCCAGCCCAGGCCGTGGGGCTCCCAAGTCAGTCTGCATCCCTGTCCACGCCCTGCTGTCCCTTGGGCAGGGCAGCAGGGGAGCCCCGGCTCTGGAGCCCTGGAATGGGAAGCAGGGGTGCAGATCCAGGCCCAGCCCTGACTCTGATCTGCTCCGCTCCGCGTCTTTGCACACTTCCTTCCCCCGTTGCCCCACTTTTCCGGGAAGACGCCTCTTTACTCTTCTGTCCTCTCGGTGAGTCAGGGTGGTGCAGCAAGAAAGGCTTCAAATCCTGCCCCGCTACCACTGAGCCTGGAGAGGAGGGGAACAATGGGAACAGCCCAGGGGCAGGGATATAGCTCAGTGGCATAAGTGTCTGCCTGGCAAGTGCAAGGTCCCAAGTTTGACTCTTAGTACCACACACACACACACACACACACACACACACAAGCAAAAAATAAAACCCAAACTCCCAGCCCTAGTTTTTTGAGGCAGGGTCGCACTGTGTACCTCAGGCTGGCCTTGCGCTCGCGCTGTAGCCCAAGCCAGCCTTGAACTCACAACGCTCCTCCTACCTCAGCCTCCCGAGTGCTAAAACAAAAAGACAGGGAACAGCCCAGGTAAAGGCAAGAAGGTGTGAGGGCCACCAAGGGCTGTGGCGGCTTCCAGGGCAGAGGCAGGGTTTGAGTAAAGGGGCAGAAGCCTGGACTGGGTTGTTCATGCCCCACTCCGGGCCGTCCTCCCTGCCTGGCCTGTCTTTTCTCTTCTTCCGTCTCAGCCTTAAGTCCCTGCTCTTTGGTGTCTCTGCCAGTCCCTCCCTGAGCCTCAACACTGTTCCTTCCTGTGTTCCCACTTTCCCCTGTGCTGCCTGGATTTGAGCAGTCGACGACGGGGATATATAGGTTTCTCTCCTGCCCTGGCTGTGCCCTTACCCTCTGGGTGACCCTGGGCATGTCACCTCACCTCTGTGTTTCTTTAGCAGCAGGATGACTGTAGCAGCTCCCAGTTTCCAGGGATCTCTTGGGAATTAAACGAGTTGTACTTCTAAAGCAGCAAAGCAGGCCACCTCAGAGACAGCCAGCTGGGACCCACACATTCGTGCACATCTTCACTACAGCTTGGGAGTCCCTGAGGACAGGGCCTTGTGTCTGTGTCAAGCTTGTGGTAAGGGACCCGTGTTGCTCTTGGAGTAACGGCAGGCTGTTCCCCTCAGCCTAAACAGTGATCGCTTACTGGGTCCTGGGTGGTTAGGGTGCAGGGCCAAGTTGGTTGGCTTTGAGATCTGCCTTGGGTTTGGTGAAACGCACCTCTAGGTGTGTCTGGGTGGGTCGTGGAGTGTGGCCTCGAGCTCTGTGTCTGTCTCTCACCCCTTCCACTGTGGTACTGCTCCCCTGCTCTGAGTCCTGGCTACCATGAACTGAGCCGTTTTCCTCTGCCCGGCCCATCTGCCATGCTGTTTCTGCCTTGGAGCCAGCCAACCATGGACTAAACCCATGGGCTAATTAAACTGCTCCTCTTTTAAGTTGTGGGTATCAGGTATTATGTCCAGCAGTGGGAAAGCTGACCAGTGCAAGTGCCTACATCCTCTTGTTTAATGCAAACCACCCTGTGCACCCAGCATTATTAGACCCATTTTGCACAGAGCATGACTGAGCCTTGGACAGACTCTGCTGCCCGTCTAGTGAGTGTGCGTGTGGAGTCCAGTTTCCCGTGGATCCGGGTGACTCTGCTGTGCTGTGTGTAGAGTGGGACCTCTGCTGTCATGTCCCTTGCTGAGTGGTCCAGATGCCTCCTTTCTGCTGCCACTGGCCATTCTCAGGCCACCCTTAGGGGGCTGGGGAGCCAGGGTGCGGACGTGGGGCCACTGTGAGCTGTCAGTTCCCGGGTCTTGGGCCCTGTGATACATACACATGCATGTGTGCGTGCACACATGTGAACACACGCACACAGAGGTGTACACGCATTCCTCCTGTTCTCCGGGCCTCCAGGGTCGCATCTGTCTTCACAGCCGTGAGCCTGTGGAAGTCCTGTGCACTCCTGGGGGACGAGCTGTCGCTGCTCATCAAGTCCTTGGCCTCAGCCTCTGGGCTGTCAGCACCCAGGGCTGGGGTGGGACTCAGAGGCCCAGTGACCTGGCCCAGCAGGGCTGGCAAGCGAGGAGCCAGCACTGTGCATCCGGTGTCATCAGGCAGGGCCAACCCACGCCCTCTAGGCTCGTTCGCTTTCTGTTTGGCAGCCTCCACACTCCTCCCTCCACTCCGTCCAGGCTGGACTGGAGACTCACGGAGAACAACAATTGAATAAGAAGGACCAAAGGACGAGCAGGAGAATGCAGGTGCCGTGGCTGCGGGTGGCATTTAGGGGAGGCTGCAGCTGGCTGGCCAGAGACGGTGCTGTGTAAATGGCCCTGGGTCTAGTGTGTTAAGGGTCCCCAGCTTATCTTCTATGAAACTCTGCTCAACTCTGGGGCCACAGGGTCTGTGCCTGTCCAGTGGCCTCTAGGAGAGACCAGTGGTGCTCTGCAGGGCCAGATCCTGAGGGGCTTGGGCCAGGAGGGCGCCTGGTGGGCTCAGGCAGTGGGGTCAAGAGATCAAGCTGGCCATGGCAGGGCCCCCAGAGGTTGGTTCATTCATTCATGCACTCTGCACTCGCCTATGGGGTGCCTCCAGGGGACACGGCAGCGGACAGGACAGATGAAACCCCTGTCGTGGAGACTACATTCTAAAGAGGGAGAGAGACTAACATGCATCATAGTCAGGAGCAGTCAGGAGCGCTGAGGAGAAAAGTAAGGGGGCGTGGTGGGGGTGGGGTGGGGGTTTTGCTTTTTAGTCATATATTGGCGTCCAAGGAAGGAAGAGCCAAATGAGAAGTCAGCTCCCCCACCTTGGCCCACCCCAGGGCCACCCCCCAGCCCCAGAACCAACTGAGCAAAGGGAAGGAGGTGAGGAGGTGCTGCAGAGGCTGAGCTGGTGAGGGCAAGGCCAGGGCCAGGGCTGCAGCCCCAGCAGGGAGCGGGGAGCAGGGCACAGCCCGCGCAGCCGGGGAGCAGGAGGAGGCCGGTGCGGCTGGAGGGAAAGGAGGGAGCGAGGTGGCAGCAGATGAGCTCCAGAGGAAATGGGGGCCAGATGGTGCGGCCCCTGGATGCTCCATTTGAAAGGATCCCTCTGGCTGCCGAGTTCCAGTGGGCTGGGGGAGGGGCAAGGGCAGAGCAGGGAGAGGCGGCCGCGGAAGACAGGAAGACAATCTAAGCGGATTTGCTGATGGATTGGATGTGTGAAAAAGAGCAGGGGTGTCAAGGATGCCTCCGAGGGGTCTGCTCAATTTGCTGGGCGCGTTGGCCGGGCTTAGGGGCTCAGCTGGGCCCAGAGGGAGGCTGGAGCCCTGAGGGTGGGCAGGGACTGGGACCAGCAGGGAAGAGGGGGTGGCCGATCTCCGTGGTGGGAGGGGGCTCCAGCCCGGAAGCCCTGTGGACTAAAGAGCTCGGGTTTTTTCAGCTCCTGGGGCTATACCCAGGAAGGGCCACCTTCTTTGTGATCTGGGTGGGGGCTGGGCTGAGAGCGGCCCTGCCAGGGGGTGACCCTCTCCGCCTCTGCATCCACCCCCACCCCTGCCCAGCCTCCTCTTCCACCTTCCCTCCCTCCCTCCTTCCTTTCCACTTTCCACTCCTCTGGCCCATTGAGCTGCACCTTAGCACCCCAGCTCCCTAGGTGACAAGCAGGCATGGGAGCCTCAGCTACCAGCCAGACAGACTGGCCTGGGTCCCTGCTTCCCTGGACTCCACGTCCCAGTGTGCGTCCCTGAAGCTGTTTCTCCACAGGACGGAGTTTGGGCCAGTGGACACTCTTCATTATTTCCAATTTGAGGGTAGACAGGCTGGGGACGACATGTGATTCGATCATGAAGCACTTCTGCATCATTTAAAATAGCATCACTATCTCGAGCCAGGTGTGGTGGTGCACAGCTGGAATCTCAGCACCCTGGGAGGCTGAGGCAGGAGGTTCACGAGTTTGCAGACAGTCAGCGCAGCTTAGTGACTTAGCAAGACCCTGCCTCAAAATAAAAAAAACAAGATAAAATAAAAAGGGATAGGACTGTAGCTCAGTGCAAAGGCCCTGGGTTCAACCTCCAGTTCTGCCAAAAAAAAAAAAAAAAAAAAATCATTATTAGGAAAAGTTCCGGGTCAGGACATGACTCCTGGTTTGGGTTCCAGAAAGGAATGGCAGGGAAACAGGCTCCCTGCTGCTGCGGCTCTGAGGCCCTGAGCAGGCAGCCTTCCCTGACACCGGCACACAGCGGGAAAGGCTTTGGGGGCGGGGGGCAGGCTGCACAGCTGGGTGGTGGAGGCTGGGCGGGGTCTGCCCTCTGTTCTGAGGGTGTGGGGAGCCATCAAAGGTTTCTGAGCTGTTTCCATTGGTGGTGTCATGGAGAACGGATGAGAAAAGGAAAGTTGTTTGAGGCGGGGAGGCCAGCGAGGAGGCCTTGGGTTTGTCCAGGTAGGGGTGAGACAGTCATGTGCCTACCACAGGGCTCCCTGCCGCAGGAAATGCCACCATCCTCACCCGGGGCATGCTGGACTTCTCTCCTACACTGGTGCCATTCACATTTGGGTTTTGGTCCCAAATCCCTCCCCTCTATCTGTATGGACCCTGCCTTTCCAGGTGGAGGCCAAGGCCGAGGCCAAGGCTCCGCAGCCTCCTGGCTCCAGCCTGGCACCACTGGACCTGCCCCGCAGTGCGGCCGCAAGAATCCTTCGAACCCAGTTTGCGCTTCAACCCTGCGTTCGGCACAGGGGTACTGCACACCCCTTCTGTGCGGCCTTCGCAGGGAATCGGAACCATGCGCGGGAGCAGGGCGCGGCAAGGCCTCTCTGAGGACCAGGACACTGCAGCGCAGGTCTGGAGGATGAGCAGGACGGGGGACAGAGCGTTTCAGGAAGGTCTAGTCAGAGAGAAGGTGCGAGGCAAGGGTGGAGCCCCGTGGGAGGCAGAGTACTGTTCCCCTAGGAACCATCTCATGACAACGGTGCCCCCTTGTCCTAGGATGGTGGCTGGACCTGGGCAAGGGGCAGGGCTGGGAGTAGACATGGGTATCAAGAATCTATTCATGAATAGCTTTATTGAAATATTATTCACATACTATAAAATTCACCCTTCTGAAGTATCCAATTCCATAGCATTTGGTATATTCACAGAGTTGCAGGCCCATCACCACTACCTACTCCCAGAACATTTAATCATCCTCCAGAGAACCTCAAAGCCATTAGCAGTCACTCCCCATTCCCTCTTCCCCTCCCCCCCGGCCACCACTAATCTACTTTCTGTCTCTATGAATTTGCCAATTTTGGACATTTCCTATAAATGGAATCAGACAACATGTGACCTTTTGTGTCTGTCTTCTTTCCACTTAGCTTAATGTTCCTCAGAGTCACCCGTGTAGTAGCATGAGTTAGTATTTTGTGCCTTTTCATGGCTGAGTAATAGTCCACCACATGGATTTATCACATTTTGTCCATCCATTCCTCTATGAATATACATTTAGGTTGTTTCCGCTCTTTGGCTTTTATGGGTGATGCTGATATAAACATTCAGGCACGTCTTGGTATGGACATACACTTCCATTTCTCGTGAGTGTGTGTACCTAGGAGTGGGATCGCAGCACTGTACAGAACTTGTTTTTCCTTCTGATAAACCGACAGCCTCCTTTCCCCTGTGAGGGCCTTGTTTCACGTTCCTGTGAGCAGGGCTCGCACATCCCGGTTCCTCCATGTCCTCACCAGCACTTGTTATTGCTGTCTTTGGTTACAAACTACCCGTGTGGGTGTGAAACACTATCTCCTTGTGGTTTTGACTAATGACTCATGATGTCAGGCATTTTTTTATGTGTTTGTCAGCCATTTGTATATCTTTTTTGGAGAAATATCTATTTAAGTCTTTGCCCATTTTGAAATTGGGTTATTGATCACTTTATCCTTGAGTTGTAGGGTCTTTCTTTCTTTCTTTTTGAGACAGGGTCTCACTACTTGTGTAGAATGGCCTTGAACTCACTCTGTAACTCAGGGTGGCCTCAAACTCACAATGATCCTCCTGCTTCAGCCTCCCAAGTGCTGGGACTACAGGCAAGCACCATGATGCTCTGCAAGTTTTGTATATTTCTAAAAACAAGGAGCTGGGGTGCCGAGCAAGGATGCGGGCCCTGGGGCTTCCCAGGCTCCCTACTCCCAGTCCTGGGGGCTGTGGACTCAGAGACCATACCCGGAATGATAGATGTCTGTCCCATCCTGGCTCCCTGCATCCCTCCAAGCCTCTCAGGGAGCAGCACACACCCCAGGATCAGCACTTCACGGGGGCCGCAGTGCCACGCCCTCTGGGGTTTGAGAAGTTAAAACGCTGGCTCCTTTCAGCAGTGGCCACAGAGAAGCTGCCACCTGCTCCACGCCTCCCTGGCGTGGCCGCAGCCGCCCATGCGACAGAGCAGCTGCCCCTGCGGCACAGAGGTCAAGGCTGAGGCTTCCTGGGCAGCCACAGCGGGAGGAGCGGTGTGGCCTGTGCTCGGGAGGCAGCCCTGCCAGGGCAGCCGCAGCCCCCTCAAGCCAGGCCCTCCCTCTCCCTGCTTATTTAAACTTTCCTGAACTTTCCACAGCTTGTAAGTTGAGCTCCTAGAACTTTGAAAACCAAGGGAAATGTTAAAAAACAAAAGCCAACCACAGCTGCCGGCTGATTGGGCTGAGGCCCTCGGGGATTCTTCCTCCGAGGCTGCCTGGGCCTGGGAGCTGGTTGAAGGCACCGGAGGAAGTGTGCTTGCTGGGGCTGCCACATGGCTGTCACCTCTCCCTGCAGCCCTGTGAGCTGGGTGTCCCCCTTCCCTCATTACCTGGAACTCTCTCTCCATTTATGAACAGATATTCTTTCTTTGTGCTGGGGTCCCCTGCCCTCAGGGGTGCAAGGTCTAAAGCAGGTCAGAGACAGGGGACCCCGGTGCATCCTCCTGAAGCTGGGGAGGGATCTGTGAAGGTGGGGGCGCTGCACTGTCCTTCAGGGAGGGCCCAGATTTCAACAGGCAATGAGGACATTCCCGGCAGCAATCAGCAGGCAAAGCCCCGGCTCACCCCACAGAAGCGACCTGTCCAGGGAGGCTACACCAGGGGCCCTGCTGGCCCAGGGCTGCCCTCTCAGGGTGGAGAGCAGCAGGAGGTGAGAGGAGCCAGCTGGGGCCGGTGTCCCTGGCTCCAAGAGAACCATTTTTATGGCCTTGCTACATTTCCTTGCCTTGCTCCTAAGTGCTAATGAGCCCTCCAGATCCCCTCGGTACCCTTCCTTGCCCTTTGGTGCACAGTCCCCTAAGCCCACTGACTGCCCCACCTCCCCCAGGAGACCTTTTGAATTGAGACAGCATTTTTTCGCCTTTGCAGGCTCGGCCTCAGGCTTGCTCCTCGCTCCTGCAGCGCCCCAGCTGGGCCTGCCACCCGCCACCTGCCACCCGCCCACGTGGACCCCCCTCTGGCCCTGCTGGCGCCGCAGCGGCTTTGGCAGGCTTTGGGCCCTGAGGCCTCTCTGCTCACTGATTACGCAGCAGCCGGTGGGCTTGGGAGCCAGCGCGTGAGAGATTTATTGTGGTTTTTAGGGGGTGTTTAGGAGCCAACATGATAATGTCTGTGAACGCACTTTGTAAACTGTAACGGGGGAGTGCCATGCGCACGTGAGGGGTGGGAGCCCAGGCCCCAGATGACATCCTGGGGCTCCACCGCAAAACCCCTCCAGTTCTGGGGCTGGCTGGGCTGGAGAAGCCCTGCCTGGCTCCAGGGTGGGAATGCCAGGCTGCTTCTGCTGGAGCAGGGCCTCCCTGGGGCTGTGGGGGCCGTCTGTGGCACCAGGCAGCCCTGGAGTGCGCTGCAAGCCAGAAAATGGCCCAGGTCTCTCCCCTGCCCTGTTGCACTGCAGGGGCGGAGAGACAGCTTCCTGGCTGCTGGGTGGGAATGGCACCTCCTCCCCGTGCTGAGAGGAGAGGAGGAAGCGGGGGACAGAGGCCGGCCCAGGCTGTCCAGGAGGGGAGCTGCACACTGGCAGGGCGCTGCACCGTCCCCGCTGCCGGGGAATTCTTATTCCGTGGCAAGTATCTGTTGAGCACCTACTGTTCGCGCCGCTCTGTTCTAGATGTGTGTGTGGGGGTACAAGACAGTGGGGATCAAGACAGACCCAGATTCCTGCACACTTCCGGACCTTGGGGGAAGCAAGCTGAAGACAGATCACCCACAGGTCAATGCGGATGACTGTAAATAATGTTACTATAGAGACAGTAGAATAGGAGAACTGGGGACCGCTGAAGCTTGAGGGGGGCAGGAGCAGGCTCTGTGAGGGTGCTTCTCTCCAGGTGGGGTCTCCTCCACAGCCTCCAGAACAATCCTGGCCTCTAAGGGCTCAGCTGGTCCCCCAAGCCTCTGCCAGTCACAGCTCCCAAGGCCTATAGCCTGTGCAGCCTTGTGGGGTACCAGGCCTGCAGACAAGGGGTGACTCAGGTTGTGTGGGGCTCTGGGAGATGGGTCCCTGTCTGTCCTCCATGACAGACCAGTCTCCTTCCTGGGCTTGACTTTGGATCACCCGTTCCCGGGAAGGGGTGGCCCCATCTTGCCACCACTGAACTCATGGCCAGGGTCCCCAGCTGGGCCATCTGCACTTCATCATGCTAGGATGGACTCAGGTCTGGGCACTGCTCCAAGAGGTGGCTGCTGCTGTGCCCCCATTTAACAGCTGAGGGAACTGAGGCTGCCTAGCGGGCTCCAGCTGGCAGAGGATAGCTGGCAGAGGTGGAATGTGAACATGTGTCTGCTGATTTTTTGAATGAAGTCAGGCCCTGTGGTCTCCTGGGGACAGCAAGAGAGTTTGGAACTGAGCAACGAGAATCACTCAAGCTTGGTGACACCGCTTGAATATCACTCGTGGATAGCAACCCTCCTGGGCCGTGCAACCAGAAAGTTGCTCCCTGTCCTGTTTCCCTCGTTGAGATCACAGTCTTGATTGAGTTTTATGATTGCCTTGCTGTGCTCAGGGGCCACACTCATTGTCCATGTTAAACTCATTACAGGTGGTTTTTTTTTTTTTTTTTGGTCTTTTCGAGACAGGGTCTCACTATGCAGTTCAGGCTGGCCTTGAGCTCACTTTGTAGCCCAGGCTGGTCTCAAACTTGCAATGATCCTCCTGCGTCCACCTCCCGAGTCCTGGGATTTTAGAACTGCGCCACCATGCCCAGCTCTCATTACAGGTTCTTAAATCAGTTGGTCTTTTTAGGCTTGGCTCCTGAACATTTTACAGATAAAGCAACTGAGGCCCTGAGCAGGTATCATAGCCGGGAGGTAGGGAAACCCAGCCTGGTTCACCCCAGAGTTTGAGCTCTTAACTTCCTAGTTCTCCCTCCTTCTTGCCAGTCTGCTGTCTTGTTGCTGTCCCCAACCCTACGGGCTTGCTCCCCTGTCACGGATGAGAATGCTGAGGCCCAAGAAGGGGTCTGCGACTTGTGTGTGGCTGCTGGCTGTGGAGCTTGGCCTGTTTCCTGACTCCCTCCCTGAAGAGGTGGCAAGCAGGTAGTTAAGAGGTGAGGACAGGGTCCTGGCACTTGCCCAGGCTGTGCAAGGCTCCAGGAGGCAGCCGTGTCTGGGGCCGGGCCTGGGGTGCGTGTGCCCAGCTCCCCATCCCGACCAGCCCCACCGCCTGGACTAGGCTCTATCCAGCCACAAGGGGTCTTGCTTTCCTTTGGGGACACTTGTGGGTCACACAGGCTCTTCGTGCCCTGCCAGATCTGTCACCTGGAGATCGCACTCTCTAATCTTATTTCTTCTCTGTAAAGTGGGATCCTTGCGACAGCTGGGTGTATGACAGACCTTTAGGAAAAACCTGTGATGTCTCTGGAGGCTGCAAAAGGGCAGCTCTGGCCTGGTTCTTCCGCTCAGGAGGCAGCAAGATGCAGCGGTGCTGGAGACACCTGCCCAGGGGCCTCACCCAGCTGTGTGAGGCTGGGGTGCGGTCTGGGCTCCTGTCCTCTGTCCGGAGCGCCAGGCAGCACTCCCCTCAGATCCTGAGGCTCTGGCCCCCGGACGCTGCCTAGATGGGCTGCACCTTCTGGGAGAGTGGATGCCAGTCTGGAGACAGCGGCAGTAGAGGCCCGGCAGCCCTGGCAGTGGGATTAAGGTGGAGAAAAATAAAGCGTGGAAATCATTAGCTTTCTTGGTTGGCGGGAGCTGCCCTGAATGAACATTCGGGGCTTTTAAAGTGAACATCCGCCGCAGGGACCGGTTGCCCTGCGCCCGCCACGGCACAGGCCGCCTCATGGAATCCCAGTCTGCGCTGTCGTTCTTCGGTTGCCGCTCAGCCAACACTCACTGAAAGCCTACTGTGGGCCAGGCCCAGAGCCAGGACGGAGGGGGACTCCAGCCAGAGAGCTGAGCCCTGCGGTGTCAGCGCAGCCGCAGACCCCAGTGCCAGGCGGCGAGGAAGCAAGCGGGGGGGCGGGGCTGCGGGCAGAGGGCCTTCGAGGGCTGCAGGCCGGGCATCCCGCACAGGGACCCCGCCAAGGCGCTGGGGGCCCGGGCTGGCGCGGCACGAGAACTCGCGTGCCCGGGGTGGGCAGGTGGGCCCGGCGGGGCCTGAGGCCAGCTGCGGGCCAGTGTTCCTCAAGACCGCTGCCAAGCGGCACTGCGGGAGGGGCAGGCTGCTGCCCGAGCCTCCTCTCTTCCAAACTGAGCTGCTATGTGGATTTTTATGTGAAAATTCCCGATTTTTAAATGATGGGAATTAATTCTAATTAAAAACAACAAAAAAATGCTGTGGTGTCAAACCAAGCATGGCTTCAGGCTGGATTGGGCGCGTGGGCCAAGTTTCTGATCTCCGGTGGCAACGGCGATGGAGGGGCGAGGGGTGGAGCAGGCCGCCGGTTTGGGGGCGCGGTGTGGCGGTGGGGGGGGCAGCAGGGCAGGGGGCGCGGCGAGGGTGGCGGGGTCTGGCCGGGGCGTGAGGCGGACCTCGCCCCCCAGCGGCGCCGGCGCGTGGGGGCTGGGCGCGGGTGGGCGGGGGCTGCAGGCAGGGCCCCCCCCACCCCAGCCCGGCGCGCCGCGGCCGCCCGCCGCCTCCATCCGGGCCTCTCCCCACCTCCCGCCCGCCCGCCCCCGCCCGCGCCCCTCCCCCGCCGGCGCGCACGGCTCCCGCCGCCCCTCCTCCGCCCGCCCTCCGCCCGCTCTCCCCGGCTCCCTCCCGGTCTCTCTTAAGTGCCATCGAGGGGCGCCGGGAATTGCAGCCAGTAAATCGCGTCCCACCACTCAGCGGCGGGCCACCGCAGCGGCGCCGCCCGCGCCCGCCGGGAGCCCGCGTCGCCCGGGCGCCTCTCCAGGGCCCGAGCGGCCCGCCCCCCACCCGCGCGGCGCTGCGCAGGGCCTGCCCCCGGGCCGGCCGGGGCGCGCGGGGCCCGCGCTGGAGGCGAGGACGCGGCGGCCGCGGGGCGCACGGCCCGGAGCGCGCGGCCCGCGCCCCCGTGCGCCCTGCCCGCGCCCGCGCCCCGCGCTCCGGAGCCCGGCCCCGCTGCCCGGGCTCTCCTGCGGGACCGATGCCGGCCCTCCGGCCGCCAGGGTAAGGGGACGGCGCGGGCGCGGGCGCGGGAGCGGCGGGGGGCGGGGAAGAGGGTGGGCCCCCGCCCTGGGGGCCCGGTGCCCGCCCAGCGCTGGCAGCGTCTGGCACGTGGGGGCGTCTCAAGTTCCCTCTGGAGGCCGGACAGGTGGCGAGAACGCGGGGGTGTGATGCTCAAAGGCTGGCACTTCGCTGCGCGCCTACTGTGCGCCAGCCATGACCCTGTCGTCGGAGTGCGGGTGTTTGTCCCCATTGTACAGATGAGAAAACGGAGGCTGAAAGGGCAAATGGCTGGCTCCGGGTCCCCGGTTAGGCAGCGGCCGAGTCAGAATTTGACCCCGGGGCTGCTGAAGGCTAATGCCAGAGCAGGATCCCCTCTGAGGCACACACGGCGGTGGAGTGAGCTGATGAATATTTCATTGTCAAAAAGAGGGAAAAAAAATCATCCATTGTCCCACCACCATAATGCAGCCACTGTAGCGCTGGGGTTCTTTATTTAGGCCTTGTGCTTTCTCCTCCTTTCCATAGGAGTATGCTTGGGGTCAGGTGGACCCTTTCCTGGCTATAACGCTACACTGCCTAAGCTGAAAGGTATTAAAGCAAATCCCTTAACCGTGGGGGCCTGGGTCTCCGACCTAGAGGAAAGGGAATACTCCCCTCAGGGTATCAGAGGGAGTCCCCCTGCTGGGACAGGTGGCCCCAAAGGAGGGGGAGCAGGTGGGGAGGGTCCAGGGCCTGGGGACAAGGGCCATCCGTGTAATGGACTCATGGAGCCCCAGTAAGTGCAGGACCAGTGCTGGCCTCTGAGACTGGGAAGTCGGGGCAGGGTGGCCTGTGTGACTCCTGCAGGAAGGCTCTGGCTAGTGCTGGGGTGGAGAAGGGGCACCCTGCCTCCTCCCCCAGGATTCCTCTCTGGCTTCACTACTGCCTAAGGAAGTGATCTGCTCCCGAGGCTGCAGTCCATTCTGCTCAGCATTTGGAACCTGGGGCCAACATTTGGGTCCTGGCCTCCCCGAAGACCAGGCCTGGCTTGTGGGGCCTGCTGGGAGCTCTCAGGCCCAGTGTCTTAAGCCTTTCCTGGGCCTGTGACATCACTGCTACCCTGTTCTCCAGCTGGTACACTCTGGCACTTGCCTGTCCAGCCTTGGGGTCCTGTTCTGCCCCAGAATTCTCTCTCCCTCCCTTCCCCTCCGACCTGGGCAAACCTGTGCTCCCGTGTGGTGAGTGTCCTTCTGGGCCGCCATCGCCAGAACTCTCTTTCTAAATGCAGCTCTGAGCGGGCAAACTCCTCGGCTGGCCCCAAACCTAAACTAGGCCAAACTCCTGAGCGTCCCTTGAGGCTGGGCTTCTTGGCCTCCTCTGCCCCCTCCACCCTCTGCGAGCCTGCTGTCCCCTGGTCTTTGAGCCCCAAGATGGTCCCCATCCCTGCTCGTGCCTCCATCCTCACTGATCCCCCACAGGCCCCCATCTCCCTCGCAGGCTGATGGAGTGAGTTCCTGCCCATGGTGCCGCAGCTCTTGGTGACTTCTGCCATTAATGCTGTCGGCGTGGCAGGAATTCCAGGGCCACCTTGCCCACCAGGCTGGACACTCCAGGAGAGCCAGGGCCTGGGGTGATGTGTCCCCAGTGTCCAGCACAGGTGGCCAGCTCTGTGCTCTTAGACTCAGTGAGGAGCAGACAGGCAGACACTGCCTGCCTCTTTGGGGTCTCCCACCCATGAGCTGAGCAGGAGCCAAGGAGCGATTTTGCTCCCTGGGACCTGCGGGTTTTGACCCTCAGCCTTCCAAGTTCAGGGGCTCAGGTTCTCTCCCGCCTGTGTTTGCTGGGGCAATAGTGGTCAGTGCTCAGGTGCAGGCCCTGGCCCCAGGGACCTCAGCCCCCTGTGCCCATCAAGCCCACCCCCGATGTCCTCCCGGGGAACAGGGAGAGTTATGTCAGGCCCTCTGGCCCAGCGCCAGGGCTCCCCACGGAACTATAAATTGACCTGTCGGGAGAGGGAAGAGATTAATGTCGGCCATCTTCATTAGCGCGTCCCCCGGGGTGACGGCGTCTGCCCTGAGCTGGCTGATTGGGGAGGGTGTGAGCGGGGCGTGGGGGGGGGTCCACGCCCCCACCTCTGAGAAAGGCAAGGGGCAGAGGCCAGGGCCTGCCACAGAGCTGCGGCCTCCTCCCACTGCTGGAAGGGCCGTCCCTGTGGCCTCTGCTCCTGGCAGCAGGCGCGCGCTTTGATGGAGGACCTGTGTGCTAATTGGGGGCAGAGATGCGCGGCCCGCAGCTC
Source organism: Dasyprocta punctata (assembly GCA_004363535.1). Taxonomy (NCBI): domain Eukaryota; kingdom Metazoa; phylum Chordata; class Mammalia; order Rodentia; family Dasyproctidae; genus Dasyprocta; species Dasyprocta punctata. The sequence goes on along the minus strand of RJWM01019819.1, from coordinate 24,213 downwards.
CGCGGGGCTCCCCGGCTGACACCGCGGCTCAGCGGCATCGTGGGGCCTTCATTAGAGGCTTTTCCCCTGACCAGAAAGGAGCCCGCTGTGGGCTGGGGGGGGGCGCCCCTCCCCTCCTTTCCCCTGCGCGTTCTTTTCCCCTCCCCCTCCTCCTTTATTGCATTGATGATGGGGAGGGAGGCAGCTTTGGCGTGTGGAAAGATGAGGGATTGGCGGCAGCCATCAGAGTGGGAGACCTTGTTCGTCCTGACGACTCTGACCTTGGCTTTAAGCCCTCGATGGCTGTGCACCCGAAGGTCCTTGTTGGGAGGGAGGTTTGGGTGTGCTGGGGGCCTTGGGGTGGGGTGGGGGCAGGGTGGAGTGGGGAGGGCCCGGGATCAGGCCAGCGAGTGAGGACTTGTCTTTGGAAATGAGGGCAGAGTGGAGCCTGAGGCTGAGACGCAGGCTGCCTGGGTTCAAATCCTGTTACTGGGAGGCCCTGGACTCCTTGTCTGGCAGTGGCTAAGGGCCGGGGCTGGTCTCGTGGGTTCACGGTCCCTTTTGGTGGACAGAAATGGAACCTGTCCCTAGGTGCAGGCTACACGGGGAGCAGCTGCAGCAGCAGTCTGGGTGGCATCACTTACTCACTCGTTCGTTCGGAGCTCCCTCCTGAGCTGGGGTCTCATAGGCACAGAGGTGGCCTCACTTCTGGATAGCCCTTTGGGGACAGACCTCAGGAGCTGCTGGGACCCTTCGAAAGGAGCCTTCCAGGGCCTAGGAAGGCTCCAAGGAGACCAGCGAGGTGGAAATGGGGTCGCTGTTCCTTGCAGACATTGTTTGCTCCGGCCTCTGATATGGGGGGACCGGCTAGTCACTGAGGTCTGGCCACCGGGCTGTCCACCAGGGTGGGAGCAGGGGGAGCTTCGCTGAGTGGGCAGCAACTGAGGCCCACCCCATGCCCACCGGCTCCCAGCTCTGCGGCTCCTGGGGCGGTCGGAGGGGACAGGTCCCGTTCCACTCAGGTGGGCTCCGTGGCGGGACCACCCTATGGGGTGGTGGAATTTCCTTCGGGCTGTGCTGCTTGCCCCTGGGTGTGTGGCTTTCCACCCGCGGGCCTCAGTGTCCTTATGTTCCACAGTGGGGCTCACACTGGGATGACCAGAGCTCAAGTAGAGAAGACACTGTTTTTGTGGGCCTTTCTGGTCCCAGGCACCATCTCAAACCCTGCCATGGACCTCCTGGCACTTTGCGGCCTAGAGAACCCTAGTGAGGTGGGGCTTGTCTGCACCCCTAAGTCTCCCCATCAGCCGTCAGTGGGGTACTGAGCACTCATGGTGCCCTCTGGATATTTGAACAAAAGTGCATGTTTTAGGGGTCTCAAACCCCAGCTCTGAGTCCAGGCTCAGGAGCCATCCAGCTGTGTGGCTTTGGGTACATTACTTAACTTCTCTGTGCCTGCGTTCACACCTGGGGCTGCCAGGAGATGTTGGCAGCTGAAACCCACAGTGAGGGTCTCACTGACCAGTAAGCGCTCTCCTTCAGTGAGGTCCAAGCAGTCGACGTGGAGGCCAAGACTTGGGTAGAGCCCCTGCCCCCTGGGGTCTTGCGTGTGGCTTTGGTCTGGACTCTTAGGGGGCATCTGTTCTGGGGGAGCTGTGTTGTCTGCCTGCCTCACCCCACCCAGATGTGGGGGTGGGGAGAAGAGGGGCTGCTCACAGCGGGACTTAAGGGGCTGATGCTTTCTGGGACATCCCTGGCCCCCACATGTAGATGACCTCCCGGGCCCCCAATTCCCATCTGGAGAATGGGACCAGACACCCTGCTCGCCCTAGTTGTTCAGTCTCTGAAATTGTGCCTCATCCGAATCACAGCCGTTGCATGTCTCGTGCGTCTGAACGGTGCCAGCGCAGTTCATCACGAGCCGCGGTGAAACCCACTGTTGTCCGGGGGGGAATCCTTGAGCTCGCCCTCTGGGAGTTGAGTGCGGGAGGCAGCTGATGAAGAGGTGCCTATTGTTGCTGCCTGTGCGTGCCCAGCCCGTCCCGCCTGGCAGCCTCATCGCAGGAGCTGGCAACATGGCTGTCTGCCCCCGCCTTCCCGCGCAGGCAGGCAGGCATCACTAACGCGTTAGCAGTTTCATTAAGCCGCTCGCCAGCCTCCCTCCCGCCTGCCTCCCTCCCGGGCCTCCTCCTTGGTAATTATTTTCCCAGCCCTTCCACTCGAGGCCCCTCAGCCAGCTCGGCGGGATTGGCCGAGTGGCCCCTGCAGGCTGGGCTGCTGGGCCTGGGCTGTGCCCTGAGCCCCCCGGGCCCCTCCCTCCTGACTCCCTGTTGCCATTTAAGCTTTGTGTCCCCCTGAGGCCTCCGTGCAGATGCAGATCTGCTGCCTGCCAGGGGTGACAGTTAACCCGTTCCTGCACACCTGCACGCACGTGTGCTCCCCGCACCGCCCACCTCCACGCGGTCAGGTGAAGATCTTTGGCTCCGTGGGGCTGTGGGGAGCAGGCACTGGGGACCCCGCACTGAGGGAACTGGAATTCCATGTGCCACAGAGCCGTGTACCTGTGGGGTGCTGGGTGGGTAGATGGAGGTGTTGTGTAGGGCCGTGTGGAGACCAAGGGGAACTGGGTGGAGAGTGGGTTCCGGGGACCCAGAGGATTGTCTTTTTGGGGACCCTTTACCTCCCAGGGCAAGCGTGAGACCCTGGTGGGCCAGCCCGAATGCCCCATCCTCATGGCCATGAGAATTGACTGTGAAATGGGCGTAAGTCCCCTCTGAGCCAATCAGAGCCTTCCCTGGAATTTTCCCTAAGTGTCGAGGATGCAGGAACTGAAGCCCCTGCCCAGGGCCACTCCAACCTTGACTCAGCTGGAGGCTGAGACCGTGGGGCCGCTGGCCGCCCTCTTCGACAGCCACATCCAGGGTGGAGAACGTCCCCCACGGCCTTCACGTGGTGGCAGCAGAGCGGAGGTCTGGGACCTCTACATCCAGCTGTGCCTGAGACCATCCCTGGAACTTTCCACTGACACAAACTGACGTAGTCCCTCTCTGGCTTGAGCTCTGTTGAATTGTGTTTAGTCCTGATGAATGCAGGAGAAGAGAGAAGGATCAGGCAGGATTTTCTAAAAGAGGTGACGTTTTGAGTTGAGTCTTGAAGAATGAATAGGAGTTTGTCCAGCAAGAAAGAAGAAGAGGAGGGCCGGGAGTTTGGCTCAGTGCCTTAAGCACCTGCCCTGGCAGGCGCGAGGTTGTGAGTTCAATCCCCGGTGCCGCAAAAAAAAAACAAACAAAGAAAGAAGAAGAGGAACATTGAGGAGGGAGGAACAGAAGGAGTCAAGGCTCAGAAGTGTGAAAGTGCAGGGAGACCAAGTACTGGCTGTGGCGTCAGTGCTTGGGAACAGACTGAGAACGCTGAGGTGAGGGTAGCAGGTGATTGTGCTGCAGGTGAGGCAGGGGTGGGCAGGCAGGGCAGGTGCCAGGGAGACGGGGAGCGGGAGCGAGCCCCGGAGCGGGGAGGAGGACACAGTGCCTTGTGTGCGACTGTGAAGCCCTTTGAGGGCGAGCCTGGGGCCAAGGTGGGAGAGGAAGCGTGGGTCGGGCAGCAGCAGCCCTGATGTGAGGCAGTGGCATTGGAGGGTGGCAGACGCCCCTGAGGTGGTCAGAGCCACTCGTCTCTGCAGACTGGCAGGTCAGGCACTTGCTCTTTAAACAGTTTTCACCCTGTGGCACCCAGGCTGATAGGGGGACAGACAGCGAGCGAGGAAGGTCCCTGAGTATGGGGAAGAGTTGAGAGACACGTGATGGGGACTAAGTGGGGGGACCTGGCCAGGGTGCTTGGGGGAGGCTGCTCCAACAAAAGTTGTTTGAACCAGGAAAACCTGACAAACAGGAAAAGCAGCCCCAGGAGACCTGGGGGAAGGGCACCGAACAGGCAGGTGCAAAGGCCCTGTGGTAGGATGTTTCGCCGGTCTAGGGGGAGGAAGGAGACCAGTGCAGCTGGAATGTTGTAGATGGGTGTGGGACATTGCAGGGGTCAGATGGTACTGGATTGTGGGCCCAGGAAGGGTCTTGGTTTTCTCCTCCCTGGGATGGGCAAGGGAATCTTTTCAGGATCTGTCTAGGGTAGGTCTGAAGGCAGAGACTAGAGAAGGAAGGGGGCGGCAGTGGGGCTGGAGCTGTGATGAGGCCCTGTGTGAGGGCTGGAGGAGGGGGCCCACAGAGGGTGCCTGGGGGCAGGGCGGTGGCACCTGGGGAGGAAGGGTACCCGGAGCAGGCCAGGATAGGGACGCTAGGGCAGAGAGCGCTGGGGTCTGCAGAGCTGGGTTACCCTGAGGCCATCTCGGGGTGGGGTGGGCAGCAGCAGCTGGAGCCTGGCCTGGGGCCTGGGACAGAGGCCATCGGGGACTTTTCCAGGTAAGTCCAGCGTGGGGGCGTGGAGCTGTCTGCTGTCCTGGCTGCAGCCGGGGCTTGTCCTCCTCTGGCCCTCACAGGTCCTGGCTGGAGCCCATCAGTGACAGCCTGCCACCTGTGCCCCTGCCACCCTCTGCAGCAAGGCGCTCACCCAAGCTGCTCTGTCTTTTGGTGCCAGCTGGTGTGCCCAGCTGGAGGAGGCCACGCTGGCAGGGCCAAGGTCACAGGCTGAAGCCCAGGCTCGGGGGGTGCCAGGGGCTGGTGCCTGGTCTCTGCGGCTCGGTGGCTGCAATGGGTGGCCTAGGGGCTGGCGGAAATGCTGGAACCCCAGGGGTTCTCTGTTCCCTTCTGCGACCCTGACCCCGAGCCTGCCAGCTGCCCCTTCTCACTTCGGCACTTCCGTCTCTGCGCTTCCAGTCCCCGGAGCCCAGCTCTCCTGGCTGCCAGGCCTTTCCCCCTGCCTGGATACGTCCTCGCCCTCCGCCCCACACTCCCCCAGTTCAGCGCTCGGCCAGCTGGTGTCATGCAGCAGATTGAGTCACTTAATGAGGGTCTGGAGGCCTTGCTCTGTGCCGAGGGATGCAGGCTCAGGTAGAGTGGAGCGGATCCCGGCCCTGGAGGGGTGCGCAGGGCAGTGGGCACCACAGGCAGAGTGACATAGCGACACGTGTGTGCCTGGGGCAGGGGCGGGCACAGCTGTGCAGGAAGCTCAGGGTGTGTGCACGGGGCTCTGATGGCGGCAGAGTGGTTCAGTGGGGGGCTCATACCCAAGACTGAGGGGCAAGAGGAGGTGCCAGCCACAGGCGGTGTAGGGGAGCGCGGACACTGCCCTCGTGGCCGCCTCTCTTTCTTACGCCCGTGGGGTCCGGCATGGAGCTAGGAGCCAGATCCCAGGAGCGCAGGCAGAAGCAGAAACCTGGCTGGGCTCCAGCTTCCTCCCTGACAGATGGGGCAGGCGTGGAGGCCTGGGCCTGGGCTCATCTGGAGGCTGTGTTGCCCGTGGCCAGGGTGAGGGTCCCGAGCCACCATGTGGGGAAAAGGCCGAAAGTCCTGCTGGACAGACAGGATGGAGGGGCTGCCAGCTGGGGTCAGGTCCTGTGCCCGCGAGGCCCTGAGGCCATTCTCAAGGAAGTCACTTGATTTGAGCCTCTGTGTCCTCCTTGTGAGTCTGCTTGGAGGATTTGCGGCAGTGATGCTTAGAGTAGCACCTGGCACGGTGAGGCTCCCTTTGCGATTCCTGGCCTTGTGTGTTTGACACTCGGGGCTATTGCCTGTTAGGGTTTTATGTCCTCGAAGCTTGGTTCCCTGCCCCACCCTCAGCTCCTACAGCAGTGCCTGAAGTAAGAGTAGAGTGGGTGTTTGTTGACTGATGGACTGTGGGAGTGAGCGGACCCCGGGCGGTGGGGAGGACCAAGCACTGACCATACTGGTGAGCTCTGGGAGTCTGCGCTGTGTCCTGTGGGCTGACGCGGGATCACAGCTATCCAACCACTTCTGGACCCCTCACCAGGGCAGTCCTCGGACACCATGCCTCAGTTTCCTCCTCTGTAAATGGCACCGAGGACGGTCCTGACCCTTAGGCAGCCCTGTCCCCAGGTCTTTGGCACGTTGTGAGAAAGTAGTGTATGGCCGGGGGTTTAGCTCAGCAGTGTAAGCACCTGCCTGCCAAGTGCGAGGTCATGAGTTTGGTCCCCGGTACACCCCCCCATAAAAAAAGTATACAGCCCAGCCTGCAGGAATGGTGTTGGTGACACAATCAGAATTCCTTAAGCTGCCCAAGCCCAGGGAGATGGGGGTGTGTTCGGGCTCTGGCCAGGGAGCCCGGCTTCTCTCTGCCTCCCCTGTGTGTTCAGGGCCTGGCAGACTCGTCGCACAGGACTCTGCCCTGGATGCCTGCTGTGACCGGGTCCCCGGTGCCCTCTGCCTGTGCTTCAGTGTCCTGTGGGCCCCTGGAGGGGACGCCCAGGCTGGGCCCGGCACACGGTAGGTAGGGTGGACATCAGGAGGCCTGGGCCCGGCCTGGCTTTGGCTGCTGGCCCTGGCGTGTGGCCACCGGGGGCAGGGTGCTGTCTGAGTGTGTGCTGTGTGCTGAGCTGGGGTGACGCTGGGCCCTGTGTGGCGCTCAGGTTGGAGCAGTGGCCCAGACGGAGTGTGTTTCCCACTTTACCCCATTGCCTTTGAGAAAGGTGGAGACTGCGTTTCCCTTACTGATGGGGAAACTGAGGCCCAACGGAAGCCAAGGTGTGGGGGGAAATCAGATACTTGCTTACTGTTTTTTTCTTTTTTTTTTTGGAGCTGCTGGGGGTGGAACCCAGGGTCTCACACCTGCTAGGCAAGTGCTAACCACTGAGCTGCACCTTCAGCCCAGCCAGGTGCTTCGAAGTGAGCTGAATGTGAATACAGCCTGGGGTTTTCCTTCCTCTTGAGCCTCTGCACCCCCCTTGAGGCAGCCGTCGTCCTTGTCCTAATTTTGCACATGCAGAAACAGAGACTCAGGCTGAGAGGGATGAAGCTAGGTTTTCTTCTGACTTTCTTGCGGGGGCTTAGCCTTTTCTGGAAAGGAGAGCATATCAGGGGTTGAACACAGGGCCTTCACACTCAGCTACTTCCCCAGCCCTTTCGTCATTTTAAAATTTTGAGACAGGGTCTTTCTATATCGCTCAGTGGTCCAGGTTGGGCTTGAACTTGCAGTCCTCCTGCCTCAGCCTCCCAGAGAGATCATGGGCATGCGCCACCACACCTGGCTTTGAAACAAGAGTGTGCGCATCTGGAGCGCACAGTTATAGACACCCACGTATCCCCTACCCATCCCCAGGAGGCTGTCTCGTGTCTTAGCATCTGCTTCTCTTGTTGCCCACCTGTTGCTGGTGGCATCTCGTAGTGCAGGCATCCTTATCTGGGTTGGCAGTGTCCCTTCCGTGTTTGCTGGATGTCTGTGCTGTTGTTGGGTCCGAATGTGGCAGCACTGAGATTGCGTCCTCTTCCCTCTCTCTCCACAACACCCAGAGCCAGCGCTGCTGCTGACAGCTACGCTGCCCTTGGTGTGAGAACCCAAGCCCTCCTCCTCCTCCCTGGCTGGTGACAGGTCCCACAGCCCATGTTGCCCTTCAGTTACTCAGATGCACCATTCATCCTCAGGGCCCCGAGCTGCTTCCTGCCCCCGGGCATCTGCACATGCAGTGCCCTGCTGTCTGCGCTCCTCTTCCCCATGCCTGGCTCACGCCCTCGGAGGGGCTGTGCCGGAGTGTCACCGCCTCCAGGCAGCCCACCTGGGCCATTCCACGCTTTCTGTACATTGGAAGACTGGCTCACGCTTTCTGTATGTTGCCCGTGTCATTTGTCAACAAGTCTGTGGCACGCGTCTGCTCTCCCATGAGACAGACCACAGGAGGCACGGGTGGTGTCTGCGGAGAGTGCGACTGTGTCCCCAGCGCCGGGCCTGGCTTTATTCACTCAACATTCGCAGACATCTGTTCATTCCGTAAGTCGCGCGCCTGACGCGGAGCAGCCTCCCGGCTGGGATTTGCCAGGTGAATGGGTAGACGGGCGGACGAGTGGACGAGTGAGTGAAGGTCTGTTACTTCACAGTCTGTGTTCTCCCCACTGAGTTACCTCCTCCCTGGGCCTCAGTCTTCCCTGCTGTCAAGCGAAGGAGCCTCATCTGCTTCCAACCCAGTTCTGTCTGGAGCATGTGGGGCAGCAGCCTGGGGGCCGCCCAGCCGGGCACAACAGGTGACCACAGGCCAGAGGACAGGTTCCACTCCTGGACGTCACGGTCTGCATGGGCCCTAACACTTGGCAAACTGCTTTCCCCATCTTTGTCACCAGGGCTCCCTGAAGTCCCTGTTGGGATGCCGGGCTCTGGGCCCAGAGCTGTCAGGGGACGTGTGCCAAGGCCGCCTGACTGACCCTGGCCCCGGACCTCCGGAGGCGGTGGGGGAGGTTTGGGCTGGGCCTGCTGCTCCCCTCACGTGGATCACGTTTGCTCGTGAGCTCAGTCCTGGCCGTGAAATGGAGTGGTGGCGGGGACCCCCCAGCCCTGATTGGGCTCCTGGGTCACCAAGGGGTGTGCTGAGGTCTCTGGGGCCCAGCCGGACCTGGCCTCAGCCACATGGCTGCCCCGCGCTGTGGAGCGGCGGTGGCTCCTTGGCTTAGCGGCTCGTCAGCCAGGCAGGCGGTGTCCTGGGGCCGCGTTTGATTAGTTCAGGTTGACAGTCGCGCTCTGCGGCGCTGCCGGGAGGGGAGCCTGATTACCCTAATGAAGCTTGAACGCAGTTTGTCATCCAAACAGCTGGTTCCGAGCTGCGCTGCTGCCAGCTGCCTGGCTCAGCCGCGCAGCCGTGTGCCCAGCGCCACCCCGGCCTCAGTGGCCTGCCACCAGGGTGACCACGCAGGGGGTCTAGGCCTCAGTTTCCCCATCTGTAAAGTAGTCATGGGGGACCTTGTGGCTCTGAATGTCTGATTTCAGACTGCAGTGTCGCCTTCTCTGGGATTACTTGTCAGGTTCTGTGGGCTGGAGCAGGAGCTTCCCTGGGCACCTACAAGCCTGTCACCCCTGATGGCCCTGCATTGTCCCAGCAGGTCCGGACAGCTGTGTCTCACTCAGTCCCTGGTTTGTTTTTGCATTCAGCTCCTCAGCGAGAGCACCTAGCAGTGGTCACGCTGGTCACTGTCCTGCCTTCACAGAGTCTGTGGTCTGGTGGTGGTGATCTGTGAGGCTTGAGCTCCTCTGGGAGGCCCAGGAGGGCTTCCTGGAGGACGTGGCGTAGAACACCTGGAGGGAGGCCTGGGATGCGTTCAAGGCAGGGGGAACAGCGCCTGTAGAGGCAGCACGGTGCTGTGCGGGGATGGACGGCGTCTGGACACGCTGGACCTAACGCCGGGCGGGCCCTCTCTGGTAGCTTTTCCTTTAGCCTTTCTGACAGCCCTGGGAAGAAGGGTCATTGTTCCATGCTGCAGACAGGGAAACTGAGGCATGGTGCTGCTCCAGGTGGCCCCTGAGAGGCCTTGGGCAACAGTTGTCTGCTTAGCCTGAGGCAGAGTCCGCAGGGAGCACTTAAAGTGATGAGGGTTGGAGGGGGGACACTGGTCAAGGACTCAGGCCCTGGCTGGGTAGAGGAGGGCAGGGCGGGAGCCTGCAGGCGCCTGGGGGCTCTCCTGGACGGTAGAAGGGTCTGCCGGTACTTGGGCCAGGACCTGTATTGGAACCTGGGGGCCACGAGTCCATTCTTCCTCCTCTGCCTACTGTGCCCATTCGGCTGCCCAGGGCTGGCACAGCAGGCTTGGAAGGGAACTGGAGAGGGGGGAAGGGAACTGGAGAGGGGGCAAGGGTGGGGGCGCCCCGCTTACAGGACAGAGAGTCTCTGGCATCCCCCAGGGCTAACTCTGAGCTGTTTCCCTGCCTTTGCAGCTACCGTCTGCAGCCGCCGTGTCAGCTCTCCCGTGTCCCTGTGGTGGCCTCGTGGGTGCCACTGCAGCACATGACCGCGGGGACCGTCCTGTGCCCGTGCCCCTTTGGTCTTGTCACTCAGGCTGCCCAGCCTCGCCCCACTCCTCTCTGCACCAGCCCTGCTTGCTGTCCTTACTTCTACTGGATTAAACATGGCCCCCTCCTGCTGGACGGGGGGCTGGGGGGTCCTGCATGCCTCTGTCCCGTGGCATTGTCTTCTCCCAGCAGGTGCGTGCAGGCTGGTGCCAGGCTAGGCAGAGGACGCAGCCCTTGGCAGCCCGAGGACTGGGGCCGAGGGATGGGTTTACGCCGCGCTGCAGGAGGGAGGAATTCCCACTGCTCAGCTCTCCTTATCACTGCTGTGTGCTGTGACTGCCACCACCCGCTGCCTGCCCCGGAGGCGGCGGCTCTGGCAAGGAAGTGGCTTATCAGATCCACCCCCACCCCAGCTCTGCCGCGCTCTCCAGGGAGTGGGGGTGTGTGGGGTGAGCGGGTGGGGAGACGGGAGGGCTGTGGACAGGCCTGTTCCCGTGGCTGAGGCTTGGGCTTGGCTGATGTGGGCACCTCAGCCCTCCCAGGCAGTGGGCAGGGTGGCCCAGGGCACTGGGGCGCTGTACCTGTGTCCCTTCTCTGTGGGAATGCCCCTCTCTGGCGCAGGCTGTTGGGACTTTCTCGGGGCTTGGCAGAAGGGACACCGATGCTTGGAAGCCATGCCAGGCCCTTGCCGGGTCCTGGGACCGTGGCTAAGCATTTTACATGTGTCATCCCCTCAACTGCACTCATAGCCCTGTGGAGTGTGTGGTCCCTCACTCCTTTTCCTCGAGGAGAAACTGAGGCTCAGAGAGCCATACAGCCAGGGAAGGGGTGAGCCGGGCTTTGTTCCTAGGCCCCTGAGGCCAAGACAGGGCCTGTAAGCAAGAGATAGGTGTAGGCAGGGGCTGGGCAGGTGAGCAGGCCAGGCCTAGGGTGGGCTGCGGTTGGCACTGGGCCGGAGAACCGGGCTGAGCTGTCCCCTCGCTGGGGCTGGGCCTGGACCTCAGGGCCGTCAGTCGCCTGGGTGGTGCAGGTGCCAAGCCAGTGCCACCCCAGGGAGGCCCCAGGGAGGCTGGGCTCTGCAGAGGAACAGGGCAGGGGGCAGGGGCAGGCACCCCCTCCTCGGCCTGGCTGGGAGGTGGGCTAAGGTGACAGGGCACATGGGACACTTGTAGAGGTAAAGGTGACGTTGCAACTGAGACCGCGGCTGCAAGGTCTGAGGGAGGTTGGGAGGCTTCCTGGAGGAGGAGGCCCAGAGCCATGATGGGAGGGAAGGTGGGGACTGAGGGGTGGAAACGGGCAGCTGTGTGCCAGGCTGGGGGAAGGCCTGTGCCAAGGCCCTGTGGTGAGGAGACAGTGGGAGGTGGCTTGTATGATGGCAGCAGGAGACCCCCGGGCACCTGTCAAATCAGGTGTCAGATGCGGGGCTTTTGGATTAGGTGAATTTGGAGGGTCCTCAGCCCCAGGCCTGGAAATCTCAGGGTTCACGGCCCAGCTCACTTCTCCTGCCTGCTGTCTTGGGTGAGGAAAGTGCCACCTCTGAGCCTCTGTTTTCCAGTCTGTAAAATGGGCTCATTGCCCCTCCATCGAGGCTTGGGTAGGCAGAGCCTTCCACATTTGAGAGTGTGTCCGATCATCGCCCCGCAGCCCCAGCAGGAGGTTGGAGAGGAGGCCTGCGCCCTGCACAGGGCTTCTGTCTCCCTGGCAGGTTGGGGAGGGCATCTTCATGGCCAAGGTGAGGGACCTGGCAGGTGCCCGCTGCTCCCTCTTCCTCCGGCACCAGCCCTCTGCTGTCTGCTCAGATGTGTGCCCAGGACTTGCCCACAGCCCCACCATAGGGTGCCAACCTCAGATCAGACCCGGGGTGAACTGCTGAGCCCCTCTAGGTGGGGAGAGTGCTTGCCTCGCATGCCCTCTTCCAGAAGCCCCAGTGGTGAGCACATTCCCCAGCCCCCATCCTCAGGGGCCTTGGCTCTGGGTCACCCTGACTTTGACTCTGATTGGACTGTGAGCTCCTTGAGGACCAAGACATGGGCCTGCATTGTGTTCCAGCTGCCAGGGACACTTGGCAGGGTGCCCAGCCCCGGCTGCTTCGCAGACCTGAGCAGAGAGGATGGAGTGGAGTCTCAAGCCCCATGCTCCCGGTGCTGGTGTGACTTTCTGGGGAGAAGAGGGCCCCGGTGGGTGTCAGCCCTGCCTCGCTGTGATACCCCTGGGGAGGTGACCAGGGTTCGCTGGGCAGGCAGTGGTGGAGATCTGCGACCACTAAGCAGGGCCTGGCTCCGGGGCCCCCACGTAGCAGATGATAGGAGGCCGATGAGGGGCTCGCAAGTGGGAGAGGACACCTTGGGACACTTTCCCTGGAAGTTCGAGCAGGCTGCTGCTCCCCCAGGAGGAATATCCTGGTGGCTCTGTCCACCCCAGAACAGCCCGGGGAGCCCCACAGTGCCCACTGTGTCCCGCTGCGTCCTGCATGCTGAGTGTCCATGAGCCAGTGGGAGGAGGTCCAGAGACCCGAAGGCCCGGGGTGTGAGTGAGGATCCGGTATGGGATCTCTGACTTGTGTTGGTTTGCAGTTTGCCCGTCTGTCCGCCCATCTGTCCGACCATTCAGCACTCATTTCCTTAGTCCCAGACCTGTGCAAGGGACCAGGCTAGGGACGGGAGGAGCGCGGTCCTAGGTTGTGGCTGCCTCTGTCTTTGTTGAATGTCCACGCCTGGGGTTCTCCTGGGCCTCCCTCCCTGTGCACAGACCCTGGGCTGCCCGCCTCCCCTCTGCACCATGACATCCTCTTCTGGGAGACGGGGGTTGCAGCACTCTCCAGGTAGCAGGGCGCTCCCTCGGGGCAGTGGCTGGAGCAGGATGTTAGCAAGGCACCCAGGTCAGGGCGAGGGGTGGGTATCATCTTCCTGGGTCGCCGCTGCTGGTCTCTGGTTTCCCTTCCTCTTCCCTCTTCCTGCGCCTCATGGCGTGCATGGATGTTGGCTGGGAGCGCTCCTGGCTTGTGTGGCTCTCTTGTCTCCCCACCCCATTCCCTGTTCCGTCCCCTTCTGGTGATAATGACAGCAACAGCCACAGCTCGCACTCCCGTGGCACCTGCTTGGATACTCGGGGCTCTGTTTAACCCTCACAGCCACTGGAGAAGTAGGTACAGTTCTTACTCCGGTTACAGATGAGGAAACTGAGGCTCCAGGCTGAAATGCAAAGGCAGGCCCCTGACTCTGGCCTCTGCACCCTGAACCACGGCGCCTGTGCTTCTCGCCTCTTCCTGGAGAGCAGCCCCCGTGACTCAGCGCGGCGGCGCTCGGCCCAGTGGCCCAGCCGCCCTCCTGCTCCTCCGTCTCATCCCGGAGGCTTTGCAGTTGCAGTGCTCCTGGAATGTCCTCGCACGTGGCTCAGCTCAGCTGTCACCGCCTCGAGGGGCCACTCCTGGCGGCCCGAGAGCAACTCCCCCCCCCTCCACGCTCACCTGTCCCCTGGCTGTCATGACGTGACGCTCCTCCCTGTGATGCTGACAGTGCAGACTGGGGGGCCTCCCTGCGCCTGTCCCCAGGACACAGGCTGCGCCTGTCTGCTACCTCCCAGCGGTGTCCTGGCATGCCTTCCGTGGGCGCGGTCCTCTCTACACTGGGGCCCTGGGTTGGGTTGACTGGCGGTGGCTTTGACCTTTCGCAAGAGGCTTGAGAAAGCTAAGCAAGGCAAGTGATCACACCTGAGCCCCACTGGGAGTCTTAGAACTTGTCTTCACTCATTTACTCATTCATTCATTCACTCATTCATTCATTCAGCCGTGTTAGGAGCCTTTCTGCTGACCATGTGCTCCAGGCTAGAGGAAGGCTCGTCCAGGGACACCATCCTTACCCCTCCCAGCACAGGGCCGCCTCCACGGAAGGTCCTCTCTGGCCTCACAGTCAAGGAAAGGGCTTGTCGTCTGTCTCCGACCAGCCAGCCAACCCACTTCTCTGCTGACCGCCCGGGAACCCCGAGCCAGGTTGCGCAGGCCGAGAGGGACCTTGCGGTGCGTGGGACTCTGCCCCAGCAGCAGCTTGTGCGTCTTCTCCTTGTCCCGGCTGCGCCTCCCAGCTTGGGATGGGCCTCAGGCCCTGGAAGTCTTTCCTGTGTGAATGGTTGTGTGTATCGTGCATTGTGACTCATTTCCCTAAATCCCACAACCTGTGTTTTGTGTTTCCTCGGATTTTTTTGGGTGAGAGAGGAAACAACAACGATGGCAGTATTAATAGCAGCAGCAGGAATCATCGCTCCTCTTTACTGGGCGTGGCTGTGTGCTGGGCACTGTTCCAGGCGTCTCCCATGTCGATGTGTCGGATGGGTGCGGGCCTGGGAGGTAGGTGTTAGTACCCCTGTTACTCCTGTCGAGTTCCTTCACGTTTCCTCCTGGTACAGCGTGAACCAGCGGTTTGCCCCAGGCCCCAGTGCCCCAAGGCTCCCAAGTATGGAGGCGGTACGTGTCCCAGGAGGGCCCCCGAGCCCGGTCCTTACAGGAGGGAATCCATTTTGCGGAAGCTGGAAGGCAGGGCCCTGGGAAGTGGCCCTGAGGGACGTGTCTCTGTGGGCAGAGCAGGCAGGCGTGCAGAGCCACACACAGGCTGAGACCTTAGTGTGAGCTGGCGGTGGCAGGGGAGGAGCGATCGGGAGACCTGGGGGCTGGTTTGCAGGGCAGTGGGGTCTCGCCTCCTCTGCAGGGGGCGTCTGTGTGTCCCCAAAGGGGCTATGTCCAGTAAGCTATGTGACTGGGGTAGCATGTTCCTGGTGCCGACATCCCCTTGGGCGGGGAAGGACTGTCCCTTGGAGTCTGTGTCCATCACTGAGAGGCTAGGGTGCAGTGGCCCCGGTCAGCCTGCGACTGAGACAGCCTTAAATCCATTCCCAGCCCTTGCTCCTGAATTGCTTGTGCGGTTTTTACAGTTGCTTGGGGAACTGTAAGTCTGTGTTGCCTGACTCCTGTGTATTTAAATTCTCAGCCATAATGTTATATTAACTCATTTTTTGCAGTTTCCTGGGAGGCTGTGTGTACATTACTGAGGCGGTGAGGGAGGGGAGCAGCTCTGCCTGTGGACAAACACAGCTGGGAGTGTGCCTGGCCATGGGCACTGCCCCGGGGCCCCATCACTAGCGGGGTGGGCCCCCACCCCAGAGAGGCACTGCCTGCCAGCTAGGTGTTTCCAGTACCCAGCTCCCCGCAGTTGTTGAGGAGCCACCTTGCGGGTGATGAACTGGAGATCCTAGCTTGGGATGGTCCAGCCCTCGAGCAAGGCCTGGGGGTCACGTATCTGTGCCCTCACCCACCCCTGTGTACCTGCTGAGCACCTACTGTGTACCTAGCCTGGAGATTTCCGCTGAGCTTGTCAGACTGGCACTCTGTCTGCCAGGGGCTGGGACAGCACTGGGGACAGTAAAGCCAGGTAGAGGAGTGGCAATGGGGTGAGTGGGAAAGGGCACATAGGGGCAGAGACCGGAGGGAGGAAAGGGCCTGACTGGCCTTGCACCAGACTTTTCATCTGTTTGTTTGTTTGATTGAGACAGGGCCTTGCTAATAGTCCAAGGTGGCCTCGAACTCACGGCAGTCCTCCTGCCTCAGTCTCCCAAGTACTGGGATTACAGGCGTGCATCATCATGCCCAGCTCTCCTGCACCGGACTTGTTGAGGCAGTGAGGCTTGTTCTGTACCCATTTCACAGAGGGCACCCAAGGTTAACAGCCACGATGGGGAAAAGCCAGCCTCAATACCAGGCTGTCCATTTTCGCACCACTCTGTTCTGCAGCTCTCTGGGAAAAAAGAATTTCAGCTGGTGGAACAGAACGTGCAAAGGCCCAGGAGTTGAAAGGTGGAGCAGCCAGTGTAGGTGGAGCAGAGGAAGCAGGGAGGGGTCGGGAAAGGGGAAGGTGCAGAAGCTGGGGCTGATCTTGAGGGCTGTGGAGATGTTGGGGGCTCAGTGTGCTCTCCTATGCCTGCAGCAAAGCAGCGGAGGGGCAGTGGAGGGAGGATGGTAGATGGGTGGGCAGAGCCTTAGGGTGCAGATCTGTAGCTCAGGGCTGGGAGAGCCAGGGGATGGGGTGGGAGGGAACAGAGCTTCCCTGGAAAGGCCTGGCCAGCCAAGGTCCAGCCACCTGGGGAATAGCCCCGCTCTGGGCATCAGCAGGACTGAGTTTCTCAGATGGCTTTGTGTCCACCAAAGGGCTCGACCAGGGCCCCGTGAGGATGCTCAGCCCTGATATGTTTAATTCTTCATTTACTGCCTCAGTTTCTTCATCCAAAAAGCAGGGACCTTGGTATTCATGAAGGCCAGAAAGAATGGTTATAAAAGCTATCTTGGGTGAAAGATTAAAATAATGTCCCCGGGGAACATAAGGTCAGGGAGAGAAATGGCTTGGCCAGAGCCCTTCCTTCTGTGGCCAGGCTGAGTCTGGAACCTGAGGGAAGACAAGCCTTGGATCAAGTGCCCTGCCATCCCCGGTCACGCAGGGAGGTCCCCACAACTGCGTGGCTGCCCAGGCACAAGCTTCCAAGGTTGGCACACTTGGGGAACCTGGGGCTCTGGCAGGGGGCTAGCCCTCAGGTCTCCCTGCCTGTAGGCACTAGGGCAGGCCCAGAGGAGCACCCTGCTTTCCTGTAGTGCTTGCTGCTTGCGGGGTCCTATTTCTCCCCTCTGGCCAAGTCTTCCCCCCTGCATGCCTTAGCTCGGGCCAGCACCACCTCCAGGGAACTTTCCCTGACTACCTCTGATGGTCACACGCCTTGGCATCCCTGTAGTCTGGGGGCTCCCCTGCATGGGGGACTGTGTCACCTCTTGTGTTGGAGGTGAGTAGCAGGGGCCTGACCCTTGCTGTGTAAGTGCCACCCCTGGCTATGTAAGTGCCACCCCTGGCCCCAGGCCTCAGCTGACCACTTAGGTGTATCCTGGAGGTAGTCAGTGCCTCCTGTATGGGGACAGCAGGCCCTGGTTGACATCTCTGTGTCTGGGGATACCAGGAATGATGCCTGCTGGACTAGCAGTGCCCTCGCAAGTCCTGGGGTTTCACGGAGGCAGGCTGGTCACCTGCAGCCTGGTGGCTCAGCCAGAGTCGTCCCTGAGCTGCGGTGCCTGATGAAGACTTGGCTGGATAGTGCCAGGGTGCTTGGGAGAGGGCCTGCACCACCCCCTTGCCAGGCCTGAGCCTCTCCTTGGAAACATCCCCAGGTGCCAGGCTCTGTTCTTCCTCTTAATGAGGAAAGCTCTTCTCTCCTGCTTGCCGTCCTCCCTTCTTCCAAAATGGATTTACCGTTCCGCTGCACAGCGCTCCTCCCTCCTCCTCCTCCCCTCTCCTCTCACAGGCCGCCAAGGGAAGTGGAGGGTGGTATTGTATATTTTAGCCGATTGTTCCCCTTACGCCCCAGTCTCTTTCGGGTGGGGCTGGGGGGGATGGGGGAGTAAGTAAATTATATATTGAACTCCTAACTAGAGCTGAGGCCTTGTGGTTTCCATGGCAACCAGGCTGGAAATAGCTCGGCGTGACATCAGCACGGTACAGGTATAGCCAGATCCAGCCGTTCCCCAAACAAGCTGGCTCCAAGGGGAGCAAGGGATGTGTGGCTATTAGCATATGCAAATAAGGCCTGGTCAGCAGGCAGGGCCTGGGGTGCCCCAGCAGGGCCTGTGGCCAAGGCCAGGTATGCGGGCTGGGGATGCTGATGGAGTCAGGACCCAGGCCCACCCTGGCACTTACTTACCCCTCTGCTGGGACTTGTTGGGGCCTCCAGCGAGGGGCCCAGGCTGCCTGGGCCTGCCTGCCCCAAAGGGATCTGGGAGTGTGGCCAGTGGCACTGCCAAGGATGGGCGGGCGCACAGTGGTGAGAAGCTGGATGGTGTCCTGCCCAGGCTCGAGTGGGATCTGGCTCTTCTTGGCTCGTGGTTGCCTTTGAAGCCAGCCACCTAATTGGGCCCTGCAGGGCACCTGCCAATTTTCTCACCAGGTCTGTGAGGGAGGGATCACCCCACACCTGCTTGGCTCTCTTTGTGGGTGTGGGGAGGACCGCTGACCCCTGCCCTCCAGCGGCTCTGCCACTGGGCCTAATGCCCCTTCCCATCCAGCCCCTAACAGGGAGGACCAAGTGGAGCCCGGGCCTGTCGTGCCGCCTCTCTGAGCCAGTGTCCACCTTGGTGAGATGGTGGTGCTTTCCTTGCAGGGTGGTGAGGGGCTGATGAAGAGATCCTGGGGTAGGGCCTGGGGCACTCAATGGGCCAGACGCAGGTCTCCCATCATCTGTGTTTATAGTGAAGCTGTGTCACCCGGCGACACTTTGGTGAGACTCCAGAACTCGAAGTACATTTCTGGGTGAGGTGAAATATTGCCACCTTCAGTGTGGTGATTTCCACGCAAGGGCTCTTGGCTGAACTGCCGACACTCGAGCCGGGCGTGCTCTGTGGCTGAATGAGGTAATTTATTCATCTCAGCAAGTGCGGAGGGTGTGTGCGGCGGGGCCGAGTCAGCCTGCTGGCCCCCGAGTAATCTGCTGGGCGCGCTCATCCGCAGGGGGCACACAGACACTGTGACCACCGCCCTGGGGTACCCGAGGGCACCCCAGAGCCCACTCGGCAGTGATGGGGTCCAGGGAGGGAGGCAGGTGGGCATGGAGGCTCCAAGTTGGGAAAGGACACTTGGCGTTTGGTGGAAGTGATATTTAGAGGGAAAGTGCAGGAGAGATGAAAAGTTCCTCCAGTTCCAGCCTCGGGCTGCAAGCGAAGAGTTCGGATGTGACCTAGGAGGCAGTGGGAGCCATGAATGGCTCTGGGGTTGGGGAGTGATACGATGCGATCTCAGCTTCAGAATGAAAACATGGGCTGGGAGGGCTGGGCATGGGGCAATTTAGACGGAGCTGGTGGTGGTCACAGCAGTGGGGTTAACAGCAGGAAAACAGCTGCATTCCCTTTGGGGGGCCCTTGTCACCGAGAGTTGCTCCACACATGGGCAGAGGATGGGGAAAGGGCTTTGTCTTCGGGGTAGTAGAGGAGGCGAGGTCCTTCTGTATACCGGGCTCTCAGCACCGCGAGTGTGTGTTCTCTAGGAGCAGTGGGAGGGGCGAGCCTCTGCCCTGAATATTCTGGAAGGAGGAGGCAGCAGAGACGGGCAGGATGCTGACTTCCTGCTTTGGTGTCCAGTTGTGTGCTGGGCCTGGGGGGCGGGCATGGCTTCTGGAGTTTGGGGTGAGGCAGTTTGGCCTGGGCTGCCCCTGAGGGTCCTGGCTGAGGGAGCAGTGTTCTTGCCCGTCATCTAGGGATGAGGTGGGAACCGGAAGCGGAACTGGGGCGGTGTTCTCACAGTCTGCACCTCTGGGAGGCTGTGAGATCTAGGGTGGCGTCCAAGGCCGCCGTGCACAGTGAACCACGCCACCGCCTGCGATCAGAGCTGGCTTCCTTGAAGCAGTGTCCGGGCTGATCCTTGAGGGACTGACGGACCAGACAGGAGGCAGAACGGTCACAGAGGATGGGGGATGGCTGTGGGCCTTGGCACTGTGACACTGGAGAGAGTGCCGTGGGGCGCCCGTGGGTTGCCCCAGCTAAGGGGAGGTTAAGCTGAGCCCAGAGGCTGAGCTGAGCGAGAGCCCCGAGAGCCCTGCACTTGGCAGTTGCCTGTGTGTATAAAGGTGTCGGGTTGCTACAGGGCCGGGCGTTTGGGATCTCCCCATCACAGTCGGGACCCAGAAGCCTGCGTGGCCCTTGGCCTCAGTTCCCTGTTAGGTGCTTGGTGACTCGCCATGGACCAAACCTTGCCAGCACCTTCCTTGTATGGCAGGACCATGTCCTGTGGGACTCCGGAGGTGCTGCGGCCGCCCACCTGCCCTGGCTTTGTGTGCTCCGTCCAGTTCCCTGCTACTGCTCCCTTCCAGAGCAGGTGCAGGCCCAGGGGCTGCTGCATGGTGAGCCAGAGACCGACCCTGCGCTGGGCCCTTTAGTTCCCTTGGGTGCAGGCAGATGAGTGGCACAGGGCAGAGTCTCATGCCCCGTCACCACCCATGGTGAAGCCTTCCAGAAGCAACTCAGGAGCCCCAGAGCCTTCTGGAATTTCTCGCTCATCGTTCATTGAGCACGCCCCTCAGCAGTCCTGGGGGTACAGAGGGAATGGTAGAGGGACAAGGCAGGCTCCCTGTTGTTGCCTGGGGCACCCAGGGCTCTGCCCCTCTGCCAGGGTCAGATGTCTCAGGTGCAGGCCCGGGGCTCCTCTTCCCGCTGCTAATTGCCGCCCCCAGCCTGGGGAGCAGCTGGGCAGGTGTGGGCTGCCCGCTATCCGCTCGGCTGCCCGCCCAGCTGACCGCCCACCCGCCACAGGAGGCCATGCTGCCTGGGATTTGAGCTCCTCCGAGGGCCTGCGATGCGGCCTCAGGGAAATCATTTTCTGACAACGGCCATCAATTTTGCTGAGAGCCCGTCGGCGCTCTGGCAGCCTGTCCCTCGGCAGCAGCAGCTGGTCCGTGTCAAGCCCCTTGGTGTCCTGATGACAGAAGCGATTCGCATTAGGCATCTGCCCCAGAGCACACGTCCGGAAGAGAGAGATTCTGGCCAGTTCCAGACATGCACCGTGTCACCTCCAAGTTTATCTTTATGTCCTTGGCTTAGTGGAGGTGTTTTCTCCCCACTTAGGGGTGACCAAGTGGGGTTTCATGGGGCAACCCCAGCAGGAGTCCCGGGACTGTCAGGAATGGGGCTCCCTGCTGTCCCCAAGTCCTTGTAGGCACTGTCCAGGTACAAAGTTCTGCGGGACTGGCCGCCGCAGACAGAGCTGCCATTGCCCTGAGACGTGAAGGGCAGGAAGGAGCCAGATGTCTGGGAAGAGCATCGTAGGCAGAGGTGGGCTTGGCTGGCCATGTTGATTCCCATTAGGAGCTCCTCTATCCGGGAGTAGAACTGGGGTTCCCAGAGAGCCCAGTGGTGTCCAGGGGCAGGGGTGGGATGCTGGCAGACGATCAGCCGTGAAGGGCACAGGATTGCCTGTTGGATTGCATGTGGGGCAGGGACCTTCCTGGGGGGCAGGAGCAACCGGAAGAAGGTGAGAAGGGAGCGGAGAAGTGGGGAGGTCATGTTTGCCGTGGGAGGCCCTGCCCCTGCCATCCGGGTGAGCCTGGGGGAGTGCAGGCCTCCTGGGGCTCTCAGGCCTTTGGTGACAACAGCATTGGGTCGCAGCCCTCCTGTGCTCCAGGGTGTTCATTTGCATCCCAGCAGCTGTTTCTGCACATCCCAGGCCTAAGTGACAGCCGCTGAAGCCCCATGTTACACGACATAGCCTCCAGGTGGGCAGTGTGGTGCTGGGGTGAGTTGGGCGGGGGAACCTGAGCTGGGAAGATTGTGAGCACCCGGCTGCACTAGCATGCTTGGGCAGGGAACCCCAAGTCACCCCTGCACCCAGGTCCCCTCTGGGCACCTTTCCCTGGATGGCGCGGGCATGGGCATGGGGAGGTTGGAGGCCAGACCCTCAGCACCACACACCTGTGCCTGCTGCTCAGAGAGCGGGGAGGAGAGAACCCGAGCTGCAGGACTTGCGGCCTCTGGGCTCTTCATGCAGGGATGACCATTCGCGTCTTTCAGAAAAGCAGCCTGGGCTCAGCAGGGTTAGGAGGGGACTGGGGCCTCACAGTGAGGGAATTTCTGGGGCCAGGGCAACCATCGGTCAGGAATGCTGGAGGATGGGGGTGGCTTTGAGCACGGCCATTATTTGGGTTTTGGTCCCAATGGTGATTTGTAGAGAGCGTGGATTCTAGAACCGAAGCACCTGCAGCCCTCTTTCCCCCGTGCCCGTCCTCACAGCCCCTTCCCTGCATTCTTCTGAGGCCTGGCCCCCACCTGACCTGGCCCATCGTACCCCACCAGTAAGGCCAAGTCCAGCCAGGGAAGTCTTTCCTCCTCCTGCACCACCCAGAAGGATTCCATGCTCAGTACAGGCTGGCCCAGAGCAGGCACGGCTGTGGCCGTGTGAGCTTCCCGGGTGCCAGAGCAGTGGCCAGTTGCCAGCATTAGAGTCCTTGAGTTTCTGACACCCTTGTTGCTCGCTCATTCATACATTCAGGGCGTACTTAAGGCGTGCAGGAGTCCCTCCTCCTCTGACTCCTGTGCCTGCTATTCTGCTAGCCGGATATGCACACCCTACAGTTGCTGCTTGTGCAGTTGGCTTTATGCCGTGGTGACAAATACCAGAAATAACCAACTTCTGAAGAGAAAAGATGTATTTTGGCTCGCAGATTTGGAGGTTCCAGTCCGTGGCTGATTGGCCCTGTTGCTTTTGGGACTGTGGCGAGGCAGCCCATTTTGGTAGGAGTGGTGACAGGAAGGTCTCTAAGAATGAATCGGGCCGGGGAGCAGAGAGCAAGAGGAGGAGTCTGGAGTCCCCTGATCTCTTTGGGCGACCCTCAACAGCTTGAAGACTTCCTGCTAAGCTCTGCCTCAAAGTTTCCACCACTTCCCACTAGCATCAAGCAGAGACCAAGGCCTCTGAGGGTCATTCAGGATCCAACTTACAGCACTACTTACCTCTGCAGGGTGACTTGAGGGCAACCCACTCGGGACTCCTTCTGTCCCTCAGACAGAAGCTTGCTTTCTCTCAATAAATATATTTTGCTCTTAATCTCCATTGTTTTTAAAATTCATTCTTAGATTTTAGAGGACACGAACTCATACTGGACATATATAGTAGGTTGGGAGTTTCATTCCCCTATGTCATTTGGAGGTCTTTACCAAGATCATCAGGCAGAGTTCCGGATCTCTGTATTTAGCCCAGATGCCTTCCTTTGCCCTCCAGACCCATTCGAGTGGCTTCCTCGAGCTGAGTGCTCATTATCAGGATGCCCCAGCAGACCAGAAGGAGACCAGAACAAGGCTAGGGCATCATTCTGGGCTGAGTTGAAAGTTCATATGGGGGTTAGCAAACCTACTTCAGTTTGAAAAACAGTCTTGACAAAGGTTTTCAAGGTCCTGGACATCAGGCGACAAAGGACCAGGGGTCCCTGAAGGAAAGAAAGAAAACCAATGTGAGCCCTACCTGCTGAAAATCCTTCAACTTGTTTACTAACCTAGTATGCTGCTGACCTATGAATGAGTTCCTCTCCAGGAAAAGAGAACACAAGGAGAGCCTTCCACATATTCACACATTTCAACCAGCCTGTAATCCACATGAGTGCTGAGAATGGGGCATGCTGGGAGTGAATGAATGGTTCTGCAAAAGAATCAGAGCCACTCAAGTCATTGAGCCACCATGATTTGAGCAGCTTTCTCTGCCTGGCCCTTCCACTATACTATTACTACCTTGGAGGCAGCCAACCATGGACTGAAGCCTCTGAAACCATGAGTCAAAGAAACCTCTCCTTTTAAAAAAAAAGTGATTTGAAAGTTCTAGGGGGAGCTCTTCCTCACTGTTCTCTTCCTATTGCCTCCTGACAGAATTCTTCCATTAGTGACTCATTTCTGTTGCCCTGTCCAGGTTCTGTTAAAATGCAAACCCTGGCATCTTGGGACCTCCTTCAAGAAGGAGACCCCCTTTCTTGAGATAGGGTCTTGCTGTGTAACTCAGGCTTGCCTTGGACTTGTGAGAGTCCTCCTGCCTCAGCATCCTGAGTGCTGAGGTTATAGTCGTGTGGCATCATGTCTGGCTATGGGAGGAGACTTTTGATTCCTGGTTCCTGGGGAACCTGTGTACCTAGGAGGCCAAGGCTGTCTTGACTGTCCCAGGCTCTCATGCAGGGGTTTGTGGGAGAGGGAAGGCAGGCAGAATCGGGAGGACAAGTGGCAGGTTGTATGTGCCTATGGGGTGCCCGGCATTGCACTGCTACTGCACTTGGTATCACCACAGCTGTTATGCAGGGGAGGGGACAGGGCCAGGACTGTGGTCTGTGCAGCTGCCTCATTTCACTGATGAGGTAACTGAGGCATGGAGCTTGCCCATCCGTCCACTCCAGGACAGGCTGGGGAGACGTCTAGCCTGGGGAGGGTACTACGAGGTGAAGCCTTCAAGTGCCCCTCCTGTCTTGCTGACCGCTGCCTGCATCACCAGCCCTGCCAGGGTCCTGCTAGAGGCTGCTGTTGTGGGGCTGCCGGCCGGCTGGGTGTGACAGCAGCTCAGTGGCCTGGCCCCCCGTGCCCAGCCCGCTGTGCCTGCGGTCTGCGCCCGACCCACGCGGCCCGGCCTTTGGCCAGCTGTGGAGCGCCTAATTGGTCTCCTCCAGGCTGTATTTTCTCGGGTATTGATGAGCCAGTGTCACCAAGACACGGCCCGAAGCTGAGCTAAACTCAAGACAGATCGAGCCTGTGCCTCATCAATCTGCCTGCGGCCGCTCTGCTAGGCTGGGGCCGAGGGAGGCGGG
>RJWM01019818.1:0-38259 GCA_004363535.1 Dasyprocta punctata | reverse complement strand
TGGCTGTCTCTCACAGGGATGGACACCCTTGCAGGGGCGCTGGTCTCCTCCAGTCCCTAGCGTCCTGCCGCCCCCCACCCCCCACATTTCGATGCCTGTCTATGCGGCTGGGTTCCAACCGTGTCATGTCAAAGACCTTGCTTTCACCACAGAAGTACAACTCAGCCAGTGTGTACCCGGCACATGTTAAGTGAGTGAAGAAATTCATTAATCAGAGATAATATTTTATCTCTTAGATTTGTAAGGGATGAAACAATAGATGTGAAAAACGTGCCAATATTACATAAGATTGGAAGGGAAGTTACCGTGGGACCCCACCTCCTACGTAGAGTGCTCCAGTGAAGGGCGTGTATCTTTTCTACAAAACACATGGGACCAAAAGTGGTTTGGATTTTGGACTTTTTCAGATTTTGGAATTTGTGCATATCCATAACGATATCCTAGGGATGAGACCCAGGCCTCCACATGAAATTCACCCTCTTTCATATGTACCTTGCCCACAAAGCCTGAAGGTAATGCTATACGACATTTTAAATAAATTTGGGCATGAAATGAAATTTTCCACTCATGATGTCATGGCAGCATACTTTGGAGTGTTTCAGATTTTGGATCTTTGAGCTAGGGATGCTCAACCTCTACTGCCAAATACATACCACTTTGGAAGAAGAGGTGATATTTATCCTTCTAATTTTAACAGTAAATAATCTTTCTGAGGATTAGCTTAATTACATTCATTCTTATGAATGAGTAGAACACGTAAACCTGGGGATAATTTGAATTATCTGAATAATTTTTTTCAGAATAACTTATTTTGTTTTCTACACTTTCATCTCTCAGAAGCTGTTTATTATCCCACAGATGCAGTGAAATATAGGTAACAGTTTTCACTTAGTAAAACTATTAACATTAGGTAATGAAGCTACCTACATTCAACTCCTACATTTTTTCAATATGCAATAAGCTGAAATGTTAAAGAAATGTATCAACATTAAAGTAAACTGGCAGGTTTACAACTTATAAAATCTGCATTGAAATAAAGCCAGTGCCATAAATATAGACTTTTACATTTTAAAGGTGAAACATAATCACAAATGACTTAGAGATAATGTTGAACCCACATGAAAGAAAAATTGATTAGAAATTTAGGATACTGCTATTTCCAAATACAACAAGCAGCCCCAAGCCTCTGTCTGTTCTGCATCTTACTCTTTTAATTTCATTATATTCTGAAAGTCATTCTTCCTACATAATAATATTGGTAGAACTTTACCAGCCTGTTAAACTCGCCAAGGCATGCTGTAATGAGAATATACATATTGCTGTTGGTCCAGGAAGGGGAATGGTTTCCCTTTTACAAACCATGAAATATTTTCTACTAAAAACTCTACAAACTTTAAAATTGCTGCCAAGTACAATGTCTCCAATTCTTCCAACATTCAAAAATATGAAGGCCCTCTCTCAGGCTTCTATTTTTTTTAACAGAACTTCTGGTTTTTATATCTTTGAGTTGTAGATTCTACCATCTTTACCCTAGAGAAACCATTGTCAGAATTCTCAAAGTGTCCAACCAACAAGCATATTGAGTATTTTTCTATCCTAAAATACAAATAGGGCAATTGCAGCATCAATGATCAAGGGAACCTCAAATACCTACACAGTCAATTTTAAGAGAATTGCGCACAGCCATCTATCTCTAAAACACAGTTGCTAATTTTTTATTTTAGGAGGAAGTCTGAAGCGATTCTGAAACTATTCTTTCCTCTGGCTGGAGTACTTCTCCAGTATTAGTAGACACTATTCTTTTAGAATTTCCTCATATTTGACCCATACAAGCTGACTGAAAAGTGGTTAAATAACAATGAACATCCAATTCTTTGTCTCGTAGGTGATTCTTTTTAAACCTTAGGTTGTAAAATGTCACTTTAAAAAGTACATATTTTATGGCATGTGCACTAGAAGATAATATAATTCTGTTTAAATGTCTTACTTCCAAATGCAGACATTTTTAATGAGTAAAATACGATGAATGAAATCACTGCTGGACTAGTAAATGCTGAAAAGAAATTCTGTTCTCAGTGTTTTGCTTTTCTTTTTCTTCAGCTAGAAGTTTTCTTTGCAAAGCTTGTGAACATTTAATAAATAGCCGTCAGGGCACAGGTGTATTGCATGGCCCTCTTACCACATGTGCAGTGGTCAGCTAATTCATTCGGAATGTCCACTTATTCAAGGTGGGCTTTCTTATTCAACTCAGGGTCAACACAGAGACAGTGTGCTGGCTTTCCAGATTTCTAAATGTTTGACTTTAAATATTTATTCATCAGATTTGAAAGGTTTTGGCTTTGGGAGATTAAAGATGTATGGCGTTTTTTTAATGGTGTCACGTTAAATTTTGAGGCAGGGGGATTGAGCGAAGCTAATGGGGGTTTGAGATTCCGCTAAGTAAAAAAGGAAGCCTCAGATTCTCTCTGTGAATGTCAGCAGGATTTCTCAGAGCTCAAAATTAGTAAATTAAGCTTGTGTGTGAAGTATAAGATGTGACAGTATATGTCTTGATTATTTTCCATTCTAAAATATATATAAATCAAAGCAGAGACTCTGATGAACCATCTGAAGTTGTCTTCTGTTCTTTAAGAAGCCTCTTTAGTAGCTACTTAGACATTAGCAATGCCCCTTATTCAAGTCTTCCTCCAGGAAAGGCACTTTATACTGCAGTTTCTAGTGGGCAGGCATCTTCATGCATCCTTAACTTCAATTCAAGATCCGGCCTGGACTCAGTCATAAGACACGCTGGCCAAAGAAACAAGGAACTTCCACAAGTGTCCCAGAGAAAGCTAACACATCAGCATTAACACCTACTGTGGAAAAAAGTTCTAAAATCAATAAAGCCATGTGGCCATGGTAATAAAGCAGTTACCGAGAGGCATTTTCATTGGTTACAAGAATTGACAGAGGTCATGATAACATTCCTTGTATTGATGTCAGGGCAATATCTGCAAAATGAATTCCTGTGCTTTGTATTATTTTCAGAACAACTTGGTAAATAATGCACAAAGAAAAATTCTTTTTAGGTTTCTGCCATCTCTGAATGTGTCAAAAACTGCCTTCCACAGGAGGGCCTAATTCTCACTTCTCTAGTTATCCATCTCTAAATTAGAAAATAAGCAGTTCTGGAAATAAAAATATACTTTAAAACTGCATGTAAGCAGAGCTGGCAAAAATGCCTAAGGTGAACTTCCTCCACAGAAAACATGCTGAGTAAATCCTGAACTAATGCAATGTAATCCTCCCCTTTGCATCTAAGTATCTGGTCATGAAATAGCAACACTAAAATAAATTCTTCTGTTTACATAAGTCATGTTTAACAATACCTGTTTCCTGTTTATACAAAGAAATTGTCTTGCAGTTAAAGAAACTGTCATTGGGCTGGGGGTTTAGCTCAGCGGCACAAGTGTCTGCCTGGCAACTGCGAGGTAGTGAGTTCGATCCCGATATCAAAAAACAAGACAAAACAAAACAAAACTGTCATTCGGGGGAAAAAACTACACTCTAATAAATATACTGAACTAAACTGTTTCATTTCAAGAAATACTGAATAATGCTTATAGTTTTGTTTGAAAACCAAGTCCTGTTATTAAAATGCATAAAAAAGTGACACGACTTTTTTTTTTTTTGCAATGGCAGACGTAGGTTTATGCTTGGTTTACGACCATCAGAACAGATCATAGGCTGGGCGTGGCGGCACACATCTGTAATCCCAGTACTGGGAGGCTGAGGCAGGAAGATGGCAGTCTGAACTCACCCTTGGCAATTTAGCGAGACACAGTCTCAAAACACAAAAGGAAACGGCTGGGGCTGTAGCCCTGCGCTACCGCCTTGTAGTGACTCCCCACCCACCCACGCCCCAAATAATCGCGGAATTCTGATCCCGCAAAACTTGATCTCTAAGAACATCCCAGCTAAGCCTCTATTCCCTCGGCCGGCGTGGGGCGCTGAGGCGGGCTGGGAAAGCCGCCCGCCCGACTCCCCCAGTCTCTGCCCTGCCCTGCCCCGCGTCTCACAGCGCCAGCGAGTCCGCCCGCGTCAGAGCCGGGTCCGCGCGAGCCAGGGGCTGCGATCCGCGGCGGCCCGGCCGACCCACCAGCGCTCCGCGCGCCCACTCCGCTGTGACCGCCCCGGGGGCCCCGCCGCAGCCGGTGACCCGCGCGGCTCCCGCCCAGGCGCAGCCCGGGACCCCGCACCTACCTCCCGGCACCGGCTCCGTCCAGCGGCGCGGTCCGCAAGGCCCGAGGCTGGGGTCCCTGGGCGCGCACGCCCGCCGGCTCCCCGCGCCCCGGCTCCGCGCTCCGTAGCCCGGCAACAGCCGCCGCCCCGCCCCGCCCCGCCCACCCCGGCCGGGCCCCAGGAGGCCCCGCCACCTCCAGCGCGCGGGGTCCAGAGCGGGGTGTGGGGGGTGGCGGTGGGGGTGGGGAGCGAGCTGGGATGGGGAAAGCACGTCATCCGGAGCTTGGCCGTGTTGGGTGGGGTCCCCCCGAGAAGGGGGGAGCCTGCCTGCCCTCCCCGGCCATTCCTCCGGGGCCCGACTTGGACACCCGTGCGCTCACACGCACCGCGAGCCCGCTTCTGCACGGGAGCAAAGGCCGGAGAAACCAAGGCCGGGTCTTGGGCTTTGGCCGGTGCCCACCCCCTAACTGCCCAGGGCCAGCCGCCAGCCTCCCCCGAGCAGCCCGGGAGGCAGAGGGCAGCGCAGAGCAGGCGCGGCTCTGTGGCCTGCTAGTGCTGCGCCGGGTTATCTATGTAGCTGAGCTTCATGCTGTGCACTTATGAAGTGGAGCTAACGGTGCGGGCCTTACCATTTGTTAGAATGCCATATTGCGCCTATATCAGAAAGCTGCAGAAATGTACGCGATTATGGCGGCATCTCTCCAGTAACTGGCGTTTCCTTGAAACTCAGGCGGTTGTGCCTGACACTGATAGGACGTTTCTCACGCTGCTTTCGCTTTCCGGAGTCACCTGCACTTCGCTCTGAGTGCAACCTGTGTTTCTTTTCTAAGTCCCAAGGCCCACTGTGGACCCACGGTGGAGTTGTTGAGTGAATGAATGGACGGATGACTAGGTTATCATTAATTGATCCCACACTGCAAATAGCATAGTGCTATACTAGCTACCTGTGAAAAGCATCATCATTGCTAGATCATACCTTGAAATATACTTCAAACCCAACACATCCAGAACATAAATCACAGCAATGACTGATTTGTAGATGACTTACAAACGGTGTACATCTCATGCTTGAACCTCAGGGTAAGTACCTGTACGTGTTTCCCTATTCTGGTTGCCACTAGAGTTTTCTGTGTGTGTCTCCCAGAAACTCTTTCCCAGATTATGCTGAAGGATTCCCTTCCCTAAGGAGTTGTCCCTCCCCTGAAGATGCATTTTATTTCCTTGACATCCTACCACATAGAGGAGGGACACTCAGCTGCTGCCTCGTCTTTTGCAAGGTCTTGGCCATTCCCCAGTCTTCCTCTTGGTGCGACCAGAATATTGCTGGGACCCTGGATATAGCTACAACCCTCAACCCAGGCGCCTGCCTTTCATAGCTGCCGCTGTCCGTGGGCTCAAATCTTCATAGGAGGTTCCTCCTTGTCAAAATGGCTTCGCACTCCTTGGATTAGCATTCAAAGCTTTCTGTGTTTGGACTCCGCCCACATTTTCAGCCTTATCTTTCTCTCTTCTGGACCTCATGTTTTATATTCTTACCAAACTAGTCTGCTTGCCTTGCCTCAGATGTGCCCTGAACTTGCCCTTCGTTGGCTCTCGCAGCTTCCTCCGTCTGCTCACTCTTCTCCTTACCTCTGACTCCTGACCCTGTTTCAGAACCAGCTCGAAAGCTGCAGCTCCCATGGGTTTCCCACGAACTGGTGCTGCAATCCCTCTCTCCACAAGGTTGATGGTAACTTGGCACGTGCCACATTCTACATTCTATCATGATTACTTGTGGACTTAGTCTTTCTCAGGGAGTTGAAAACACTTTCATGGCAGGAGCCTGTTTTGTTTCAACTTGTATCTCTGATAGTATGGACCATTCGAACAAATGCTCATTAAACATTTTCTGTACAGAACTCAATCTGCCAAGTCGGAACCCTCTTCTCTGACTTCAGCCAAGCATTCTTTTGCGTTCTGACCTCTTTTTGTACTTGGGGACAGTAACACTTTATTTGACTCATTAGTTCTTAAATCACTGCATGTGACTCTGGTTGCTGTTCCCAGCTAGTCTGTTAGCTCATGGTAAAGAGAGACCCCATTGTGAACACACACAGGCTTGGGCATCAGACAGTCTGGTTCATGCCAACTGTCTGATGCCCAACTTGGCATTCACTAGTTGTACGACCTTGAAAAAGTTAGTGAATCTCCCCAGATTTCTGGCTTTTCTGTAAAATGAATTGCTTCACTAGTGGTTGTTAAATAACATAAGATACACAAAGCATTTCGGCTAACAGCATAAAGTAAGTGGTCACTAAATAGTACCACTCTCAGGAGCATAGTGCTTTTGCGGGGCGTGTGATGGCCAACACTAGTCAGTAAATGATCTCGAAATGATAACTGACCATGGAGAAAAGAGCGTGGAACCTCTCTCCTTACGCCACCGGATGCCTCTTACTCTGAAGAGAAGAGGTCCCATTAGGCTAGATAAATACTCTCCGCTTCACCTCACTTTGGTTGTTTATATGATCTGGGCAGTTCTAAGAGGATGCATGATTCCTAGGCTCATTCAGAATAAAACTGATGCTTACAATCAGGGCTGGAGCATTTCCTTTGTCTCAAGTACTGGGTGTCCTTAATGAACTGAATTTTTACTAGAAAAGCCAACTTGGTATAAGGGTCTTTATTTGTGCATGTGTGTGTGAGAGAGAGAAAGAGACAAAGACAGAGAGAGAGAGAGAGAGAGAGAGACAGAGAGAGAGACAGAGAGACAGAGAGACAGAGAGACAGACAGAGAGAGGGTGGGGATGGAACCCAGGAGCTCATGCATGCTAAGCAAGCACTCTACCTTGAGGCTATACCTACAGCTCCTACTGTGAGGGTCTTTTT
Organism: Dasyprocta punctata; assembly: GCA_004363535.1. Taxonomy (NCBI): domain Eukaryota; kingdom Metazoa; phylum Chordata; class Mammalia; order Rodentia; family Dasyproctidae; genus Dasyprocta; species Dasyprocta punctata. The sequence continues at coordinate 31,170 of RJWM01019818.1, read as the reverse complement.
TTTTTTTTTTTTTTTTGCGGCACCAGGGATTGAACTCACAACCTCGCGCCTGCCAGGGCAGGCGCTTAAGGCACTGAGCCAAACTCCCGGTCCTGTTTTTTTCTGAGGCAGGGTCGCACTATGTAGCTCAGGCCGGCCTTGTGCTCGCGTTGTAGCCCAAGCTGGCCTCGAACTCACAACGCTCCGCCTACCTCAGTCTCCGGAGTGCTGGGATTAAAGGTGTGCGCCACCACGCCCGGCCTTTGTGAGGGTCTTGATAGAGGTGTTTCTAAGATTATGTTTAAGGTTTTTTTTTTAATGACATCTGATTGATACAAAATGCATTTTCTGAGGATATTTTTCTCCCCAAAGTTAAACTAATGAAATAACACACGCCCTAAAAGAGTTTCATTGATAAACTAGTTTATCAGAATTGCTAATGGAAAATGGCCTGACTTGCAGGAGTTTCTAACGTAAGCCATGACTCCTTGGAAGATGGAATAGAATGCCATGGCCATTGGTTTGCAGTGCTTAGTAACTACTCATCAAATGCCTGAGAGCGGCACACGGAGGACGCTAGGGGCAGACAGAATCGGGAACCACCCACAGGTTGGTACTCACTCGATTTTGTGGAATGAATTACTAACTGGGAGTGAGATTCTCCAAAGGTAATAGTGCTTGCCAAAGACTCAGGAAACAGAGGAAGAGCCTGATTTAGGTAGTTCTCATCACCTGCTCCTGCCAGTTGCTATCAGTAAAGGGCTGGCAAGGCTGCGAGACCAGAGACTGAGTGACAGGTTCGAGGTCACCCGGCAAGTTAGTGATAAAGCGAGGATCAAAACGTGGGCTCCCTGAATCCTGATATGACCTTCACCCTCCCATGCGTGCCTAAACCAAGGCACGCAGGGCAGCCAAAGAGGCTGTCCAGTCTACACGGTGTCAAACTTGTGGCATGAATAGGAAAGGGAGAGAATCAGAGCCCGTGCACTGATCTTTGTCAGTCCGTGGCATGCCGGCTGGAGCGGCCCCCGGTCAGGTGGTTCCCGGGAGTTTAGTGAGTGAAGAGATCACCTCTGACTTGCTGCCCTCCTTCGCCATCGAGGCAGTGGACCACTCCACACAGAGCTTGCTAAGGAGCAGGCTGGCGGGGCAGCAGCCCACGGTGCAAGGCCGGGGACACGGAGCAGGGTGGAGAAGCGCACACATCAGAGTGCTTCTCACAGAGTGGTTTATGTTGAAAGGAGTGGTTTTTATAAAGTCGCTTTACCATCACCTGGCCGCTCTTTCCCTCATCCGAGAGCAGAGTGAAGTTGCCGGGGATGGTGTTAAACCACCTTCTCCATCCCAGCCGTGCGTCCTGGTTTCAGCGAGTGAGAGGCTGTGTGGGGACAACTTGGGAGGCAGAGCAGAGTCTGTGTGGAGACAGCGCGCGGGTCGGGCACAGCCAGCAGGCCGCCTTCACTCTCCTCACAGAGCACGGCCGGCCCTCTCAGTCAGGCTGACACGATGCTTCTCCTCCCAGTACTGGGATTGAAGTGAGACCTCTGCAATGAGTTACATCCCAGCCCATCTTTATTTTTCAGTCTGAGACAGCCTCTGAATAAGTCACTAAGTTGCCCAGGCAAGGCTGGAACTTTGGATCCTCCTGCCTCAGCCTCCTAGAGTACTGAGATTACAGGCCTGCACCACCTGGCCTGGCTATGCCGAAGTGCTCTTTTAAGGGCACCACTTCATTAGCTTTCCTGGGGTGGCTCGGATGGGTACCAGCCTCACAGGGCTGGATCCTGACCCACAATGGCAGGTGCTGGGGCCCAGACCAGTGCGAAGGCAGAGGACGCATGTATTCTGTCTTGAGGTCCTTTCTGGCTTAAGATTCTAGCCCATCAAAACATCTGATCATTCTTATAAAATATACTAAATGAAAGAAAAATGTGAAGCCCGTGTGGCAAAAATAACGTTTGCTGACAGTCCAGTTCAGCTCTGTGTAGTCCTCAGAATAAACACAACGGACTGCTTTGCCCTAGAGAAAGCAGCTAAGACTTGAAATCAGATAGACTCTGGTCCTGCCACCACGGCCCTGCCATCCGGCACAGGTCCAGGTCCTCTGAGGTTCGTGCTCCCATCTATGTACCGGGGGATGACAAACTTACTAGCTGTGAATTTAAGTGAGATAGTGTTTAAAAATATACTGTTTTCATACCTGACATAGAAATATGCAATACATATTAAATTAACTAATAATCACTGAATTAATAAATACTAGCAAATGTTGAGAATATATAATGATTCATATGAAACTTTGCAAATGATGAGACAAACTTAAGGGACAGCTATTTGGCCTCTGAAGCAGTATAGAGGTGCAAAATTTAATCAATAACTGAATTAAAAATTTTCACAGGAAATATGTTTCCAAGAAAAAAGAAGAGTTAATGAAAGTGCACTCAAGAATTCTTAGCATAATCAAACATGGCATTGTAACACATGTCAGGGATGAAACTATATTGAAATTCCAAGCTGAAATCTCACAGAGTCCCACTTCAACTGTACTTTGAGGAGGAATAATTTTCAATCAATGATTTTCCTTTTCATGGTTTCCACTGGCACCTCCTAAGAAAACATCATTTCTTTAAACACAATGATGTGCTTATATAGTGCCAGCTCCTGGATATATGCACAGAGACAGGCACACAGACAACTTCTTAAGGTATTGATACATTCAATTTTTTATGAAAAAATTTTTAAATGTCATGGTAAATTATGTATGGCAGTAATTACATTCAGACAGATGCAAAAGAATAGTTGGGAAATCACCCAGTTAACTGTAATATCTATCCTGGACTCAAAAGGAAGGACAGCAATAGGAAGTGGCTGTCTTCATCCTTCAAACCAGCATCGTTCTCTGGCCCTCTGCACAGGGCGTTTGTCTTAGCAATTGTTAGAAAATAGACTGTAGAGGAGAATGGAAAGAACATGGGGCAAGTGCTCAGAAAAGCAGCCAAGTTATTCTTCTATCTTCTCAGTTTCCACATCTGTACAATGGCTATAAACATTCCAGTCACGCTTATTGCATGAAAATGATCTGATCAACCCCCTCACGTTACGCAGAAGAAAGCTGAGTGGCCAAGTGACTCCCGTAGGTCACAGAGCTAATCAGTGACAGGATCAGGACTAGAAATGAGTCCTTTGAAGAGTTGGCCTTTCTGCCGTAACAAAGCTGCCATTGAAGCAAGATAGGGAAGTGCTTTGAAAAAACCTACTATAAGCATTTTGTTCAGTAGAAGTATTATGGGATATATCTACTAAATCACAATCAGGGTCATCTTGTGGCAATTAATTAAGAAACGCTTTGAAACTATACTGGTTTCTTTAGCCATAGTCATTTTTCTCTTAAAATCAAATGCTCTAGGTTTCATTTCTCAACAAAGGCCCAAGAAGTAAACAATTAACTGAATTAATTCAGACACTGAAGTGGATTTTCAGGGACTTGACTTGCCCAAGCTAGTTTTCTGCAAAGCCTAAATTAATCAGATAATTGCTAATTCTCTCCTTTGTTTTGTGCTCCTTAGAGAGTCTATTTGCTAAAATGAACCTAGTGGGAGAATAAATAGTCATTTTAGAAGTGCAAAACAGTGACTCTGTATTAAATGAACAAGTTCCAAAATGGTTTTTTTTAGGCATTTCTGGACATTACTTTAAAAGTAAATTTTTCTTCCCTGAATGTGAACATTACTGTTGTTTTTCAGATTGAAAGAGGACATTTTAGACAAATTTTTAAAAATCAGGATATTATAAACACGATCTGTTGCATTATTAGTAGAAAAAAATTTAAATGCTCTTTTGGCATGACTAAAAACAACACTTAAATCTTTCAGATTTAATTTTTTCTGACACTTGAAAAATATAGTCTATCGAGCATGGTTCTAAATAATCTTCACTTAGCAACTATCAAAGCTTTCAAACTAAGCAAACAAAGCTCATTACCTTCCTAATATCAAGAAGAAAATTTGGAAAGTAATTTAATTAACTGATGCTGGAAAAATTAATTACATATGAAATAAGACTCATTAGATGTTTCCTGGTTCATCAGAATTTCAGAGTCAGGAACCACTGGTGTTATCATTTATCATTTCAGCTAGCATAAAACAAGACATTCGTGATGATGATTAAATATTTTGCTCAAATAAACTTAAGACTAAAAACTGTAGACCAGGCTAGGCACAGAGCACAGCCTGCGCGCTGCAGTGCATTCTTGCATCTCAGTGTAGACTTTTTCACTGTGTGTGTGTGTCAACCATCACTGAACTGACAAAAAAATAACAGTGAACTTTCAAATTCAGTGCAGCAATATAATTTGGTTTTAAGGGCATTAACTAAAGTGAAAATGTGACTAATTTACTTTCTGTAGCATAATAACTGTTGATTACTCAGTTTTCACAAACAGTTGGCAAACTGTAACATACGCCAGCTGCCACTATAAATTGAAAGTAAGTGTTCAGTTAGGAATATTAACCATGTGAACCTTCATCAGCCCTGTAACCCAGGTGTGTGCTATTTCCACAAGTTACAGAAAATTGCTGGAGTATTTTTAGCCAACTCTACTGCAACTTCACTCTCTGTTTTTAATTTCTTCAGTCACACATAAAAGACTGTAATCATCCTCAAATGGCTTTTCAGAAATTCCTCCAAGTAAGGAAATGTATTTGATAGATTTACATCTTGGAGGTGAGAGAATAAATAAACTACAGCAGCAGGATTACCAGAGATGTGTTTTGCTTTTTCATCTGGGAAAACAAGGAAAGCATTTTCAATAAGCACAGTTCCAGTGTCTGTGTACTAAATAAAGTGACCTGTGAGCACTTGGAGCAGCTGTAGTGCCCAAATCTGAGGCTGGAACACTGGCTGCAGGCTAAAGTTTGCACTGCGCTGTTTCGTCCGGTTTGAACAACTTATTTCCAAGTAAAACTTGCGTGGCAGATTGCAAACCCTTCTGTACAAACCACTAAAAAATTACATCTAGTATCAAATTTTACTCTGATCCATACATACAGCATAATGTAGTATTCAGATACAGAAATGTCTGCTCTTAAATGATTTAAACCTTTTTTTTTCCAGGACACATGTGAAAAACACAGTAAAAACTACAACAAAACATAAAATGCAGTACCTGCAACTGCCCGCTCTTCCCAGAACGCACCCTTGGGCAGCTCAGTCTCTCCTTGGCAGCACTTCTATGCCAAATGCTTCCACCTCCCCAAAAATGTGTGTCAGCACAAGCCCAGACGAAACTGCAAATCCAGGAAAATGAAATTAACCATGCAGATCAAAGGCAGAGGAGCAGGGAGATGAAATGCCTGTAATCTGATCAGCGATCGGTTGCTGAACATCAAAGGCAGGGCTGAGCTTATATATATGCAGGGATATCCAGAAAGTTCACTTTCAGCAAGTAGGTAGCTGCCCTCCCGCCTCCCAGGCCACACATTCTTTTGTTAGATGTGGATCACGTTGTTTTGCCCTGATTTTTTGCATCGGGGCCCTGCTGGTGGCTCCTCCGTGCTGGGCTGGCGACCGGCTCCACAGCTCTGCAGTTCCCAAGCCGTGCTGCGGGCTGTGTGCTGGAAGCCTTTCCTAGTGCCAGCGGGCTCTGCTTTATCCCTTTCATCTCGCTCAACTGCAGATCCCATGACATCATTCAGCGCCGTGGGACTTAGCAGAGCTATCATTCAGCTCAAGGGAAACCAGAGTTTGCCTGATTTCTAATCACGGTGGTCTATTGTGTTTCAGACAGGACAGTTTCTGTTATCTGTCCCCAGCTGGAAGAGACAGCGCTGCTGTGAACATTCCTTAGATGATAAGAGCCCTGGTGAATGGGGGTGCAGTCAAAGGACAGCTTTTAATTGCCTCTGGGTTGATATAAATCAGAATTTCCTACAAAGAGCGAAAATCAAATATGCACAATAGCTAAACAGCAGTACTGAATTATTAGAACATTTCCTCAAAACATCCGAAGTTACACTGCCAGAGGGACAGCATATTATTTTAAATTCTTGTTTATGTTTTCAGTGGGACAAATTTTTAAAAATTTGGAAGTAAACTGCTTTCCTCAAAATGTAAATTATTGCCCTTTGACTGGCAATCATACAGTGATGTTTTCATTAAATTAGTTAAGCAGGAGAAAACCAGTAATTCACCAGGCGACAGAGACCTGCCTCCTTCTCCCTTAACGGCTTGAGCAGACGCTTAGTCTGAGTTTTGATCTAAACTGGGGATCCTGAAAATACAATCTCAAGATGTCTAGTTCATAGACATAATCCACAAGTACTTCTTGAGCATTTTAGAATTCATGATAGAAAACAGCTACGTGGAGAAAAGCACGTGCCTTGTGATTACTCCACAGCTGTTCTCCTGGTCTTCCCAGCCTCTCCTGAAGCCGTAGTTTGGACTTTTAGCTGAAAACTCACCACTTTAGTCTAATTCTCCATATTTTAAAATTAAATCTATCCCACATTATTTAGAATTTTCTTATTATTTTTTCTTATTTTATTATTTTTCTGAACAACGCCAGATTCAAAACAGTAAAATTTTTTTATTTTCAGTATTGCATACATAAAAGAGATGAATAAGTTTTATCTTCACTGAAGTCCAGGATACAATGTGTTTCTGAATCCCAGACACTTTTTTCATAGAACAAAAAGAAAAATTTCTGTGTTATTATGGTAACTTACCAACTCTTAAATGGTCAGTGAAAAATATCCTTGCAACATTTAGAGGACAGCAGAATTTAATCTTTCTACTTATAGGTTCCTTCTCTAATTGGTTTCATTTAATTTTTCCTCATGTACTATTTGAAAATGTACTTTATGATAGATTTATTTCCAGGCTTCTATGACTCTTGAGCAAATTTTAATGGCAAAATATTTGGTTTGAGCAGTATATGAGTTCAATATGACATTGAGTAGTCCTGTTTATTTTTTATTGTTTTCTTTGGGAAAGGAGTAAAGCTAGACATTAAGTACACTGGGTAAGTGCTCTACCACAGAGCTACACCCCAATCCCCAGTGTTTCTCTCACAATTTTAGTACTTGGTGCATCATTTCTCAAAGTTGAGAAATTTCACAGGGCTGAGATGGTACTCGATCTCTTGGGTGTAATGTTCTGTGACTTTCTTGAAGTATATCAGGAAAATTCCTACGACACTTGAACTCTACACAATTCCTGAGCTCCCTAAACTCATGAATACAAAGTAAATGTTTAAAAGAATAAAATATTTCCAAGGGAGTACATGTTCATATCTTTTTGAGGCCCTCCAACCCTTCCACTGATATGAAGTCCGTATTCCATCAGCCTGCACCTAGAAATAAATTCTCACTAAGGTTTGATTCACCAAAAAATTAACAACTCTGTGAGGGTCTTTGTTTTTTTTTTTTTTTTTTTTTTTTTTTTTTGCGGCACCAGGGATTGAACTCACAACCTCTCGCCTGCCAGGGAAGGCGCTTAAGGCACTGAGCCAAACTCCCAGCCCTGATTTTTTGAGGCAGGGTCGCACTATGTAGCTCAGGCCGGCCTTGCGCTCGCGTTGTAGCCCAAGCTGGCCTCGAACTCACAACGCTCCGCCTACCTCAGCCGCCCGAGTGCTGGGATTAAAGGCATGCACCACCACGCCTGGCCTGTGAGGGTCTTTGAGTAAGCAAATGGGCTCCTGTCCTTCCAGAGTTTAACTCCAGTAGAAATGGGTGAGGACCTGGATTATGATTCTTGTAGTTTTCCTGGAAGTTTACAGGGGACATTTGGAAGCCAGGACAAATATGCACATACCAGTCAAATTATCCTCAATTTACACACATCTCATCAAGAAAGACTGCTTGTTCAAGATGCAATATCACCATCAATGGAAGAAGTTATTCACCAAGTCACTGAAAATTATTTTGAGTTGGTCCTTTTGTGGCCAAGAACTCCCCTTCTGAGTGGTGAAAGGGGACAGAAGGCCTCGTCTACCCCAGATGCAGAGCGGGACTGAAGGCTGGCCTCCAGCGAACAGCAGCCCGGACCTGCGGCTTGCGAGCACTGTGCTAGACTCCCTGAACGCCTTCCCTGTGAGATGCAGCCTGGACCCTCGCTTCCGCACAGCTCCATGGAGGGGAGCTATGCAAAGCTTTTTCTTCTCCAAGTAGCCTAGGTTACACGCGATGCTCTGGAGATAAGAAATATGTCACTATGGTCCACATATATTCATGTGCCACTTAACAAGATATTTTCTAAGAAATGGGTCATGCAAATGTCACAGAGCATACCTGCACAAATCCAGGTACAACATGTACTACACACTTAGCTATCTGAGATAATGGGAGACGTGATGAGCAAAACAATTCAGGGTTAGATCAAGCACAAAAGGAAAGGAGGCAATCAGCAGACAAGGTAAGCACCAGAGCTAACTGATACTTTTTTTTTCCCTAATTTTATCTTTTCTAAACTTTCATTTAGAGGATACATTCTGGATCATATCATATAAGCATAGCTTCACTGCATAAACTGAAAGGAACTGGAATGAGCTACTGCTCAGATAACACACACATACGTGTAGGCAAGCGCGCACACACACACGCACACACACACACACACACACTGTTCATTTTTTAGAACAGTTTTAGATAGAACCATTGAGTGCTTAGAACAGAGATTTCCTATATGCCCCCTGTGCCTTACACAGTCTATCCTGTTATGAGCAACTCATATTTCTATGGTATATTTGTAACAGTTAATTAATGAACATTCATAGCCTTATCAACTAAAGCCCATAGTTTACACTAAGATTCCCTCTCTCTGTGTACGGTTCTGTGGAATTTGGAAAATGTGTAGTGTCGTGTGCCCTCCACTACAGTGTCATACAGAGGAATTTCTTTGTTCAAAACATCCCCTATGCATCACAGATTTGTTCCACATCCCTCCCCAGAGCCCCCCAAATCACTTTCTACTATCTGCATAGCTTTATCTTCTCCAGGATGTTAAGATTTTTGAAGTACAAAATGAACAACTGTTTCCTGTGGCTTCTTTCCTGAGCAGTATGCTTTCAAGGTTTTTTTAATGGCTTTTTGTGGTTTGGTAGCTAATTTCTTCTTCTTGTTGACTAATACCCCATTGTCCAGATTACCAGTTTCTTTATCCATTCACTGATAGCAGGACATTGTAGTTGCTTCCAATTTTTGTGATTATGAAGGTTCTTGTGTGGATTTAAGTTTTTAAGTCAAAGGCAATGAACACCCAGGAATTGGATCATATGACAAACCTAAGACTAACTTTATAAGAAATTGCCTTACTGTCCTCCAAAATAACTGTGCTTCTGAACATGCTGGCACACACATAATTCGAGCACTTGGAGGCTGAGGGAAGAGGAGGTCAGTAAACTTAAGGTCAGCCTGGAAACTTAAGGTCAGCCTCAAAAACAAAAACAACAGCAGCAACAACAACAACAACAACAACAAACCCCAATTCATCCAACCAATGATACCATGAAACAAATATGCCATTTTCCATTCATACCTGCATTGAATGAGACCGCCTTTTGTGCTGCATTCTTGTCACCTTTTAGTGTTGTCAGTTTTTTAAAATTTAGCTTGTCTAGCAGGTGATGGCATCTGCTTATTTTAATCTTTTGGACCTGAATGCCGTATGCCTTGAGCATCATTCCACATACTTATTGCCATCTGTAATGGCATCTTCTTTGGAGTCATGCCTCTCTAGATGATGTGCACATTTGAAAACCGGATAGCATGGCTTTTTACTGTTGAATTTTAAGAGTTCTTTGGATATTTTGGATATGTGTGTACAATAGTATCCCCCACCCAAAGTTTTATTTTTTGCAGTTTCAGTTACTGCAGCCTGAAAACATGAAATGGAAAACTGCAGAAATAAAGAGTTTCTATGTTTTAAGTTTCACGCCCTTGTGAGTAGTGCGGTGGAATCACTGGCCATTCCGCTCTGTCGTTCTTGGGACACGGCTCATTCTTTTGCCCAGCACGTTCACTGTGTACAGGCTGCCTGTCTTCTGGTCACTCAGTAGCCATCTCAGCTGTCACGCAGATGGTCACGGTGTTGCAGGCCTGTGCTCAGGTCTCCCTTACTTGTTGTTAATGGCTCCAAATCACAGGGGAAGTGAGGCTGACAATTGAGATATGACAAAGAGAAGCCATGAAATGCTTCTTTAAGTGAAAAGATGAAAGTTCTTGACTTATTAAGAAAAAAAGTCATATGCTGAGGTTGCTAAGATCTACAGCACATTTTTGAGACACGTCCAACATTCACATAACTTTTAATATAGTCTATAGCTATAATTTTCTGCTTTGTTATTAGTTATTATTAATCCCTTACTGTGCCTAACTTATAAATTCAACTTTATCATAAGTATGGAGAAAAACCAGATGTGTAGAGCTCAGTGCTATCCATTGTGTCGGGCACCCCTGGGGTCTCAGAATGTATCCCCTATGCATAAGGGGGAGCCACACTACTCCCTCCTGGTTGTAACTTGTCTTTTCATTGTCTTAACAGTGTCTTCACAGAAGACTTAAAGATAAGGTCTACTTATCAAGTTTTTATAGACTGCAGATTTAATGTTTTGTCTAAAATGTTATTATGGAACCCAAGATCTCCTAGGATTTCTCCTGCATTTTCTTCTGAAAGTTTTATTGTTTCTTATTTGCTTTTAGATCTGTGATACAATCTTAGGTAATTGTTGAGAATGATGCCAAGTCCTTGCCTAGATTCACCTGCTTTTTTCCTTTTGCCTGTGTGGGTCTAGTTGTCCCAGGACTATGTGTTGTAAAGACTACATTTTGTCTGTTGGATTTCCTTTGTCCCTTTGTCAAAGACCAGATGATCATAGTTTTGTAGATATATTTTTAGGCTCTGTAGCCTGTTCCATCGATATATTTACCTATTATTTTAATAATATACTTTTATTACTGTAGTTTTATAAAAAGCTTTAAAATTGGGTAGTGTTAGTTTTTTCACTTTATTGTAGTTCTTGTCTTTTGACTTTCCATGCAAATTTTGGTGATAATCACAAAATTACTTGCTAGAATTTTGACTGATGTTAAATTGAATTTACAGGCCACACTGGGAAAAACAATATCTTAGCAATAATGAATCTTCCCATTCACAAATACATTAATGCATTTAGTTGGTCTTGTTTGATTTATCAGAATTTTGTAGTGCTTTTCAAATAGATGTATTTTTTTGAATGAGTTTTTTGGTGTCCATATAAATCATATTGTATTTATAATTTCAGATTTAAATTGTTCAGTGCTTCGATCACTGTAAGGCAATTGACTTTTTAAAAATTAACTTTATATCTGCAACCTTGCTGTGTTTACTTAGTAGTTCAAGAATGTTTTTGGTCAAATTTTTAGGATTTTCTGCATAATGGTCAAGTCATCTGCAAACAGTTTAACTTTTTCCTTTTCAGCCTGTTGTCTAATTATAAATATGCTGCGAATTCTAAGGCAACCACTAAAAACTAATTGAAGTCCCCTTTCATTTAACATGTTACCGTGAGTGGTGTTACTGACCTATGCCATTTGTTTTCTTTTTCTTTGCAGTACTTCTTCTAGCATTTTCCTTTCTCTCCCATTCTTTCTTCCATGAGTGGTGTTATTCAATATGGCCACTATTTTTTTTTTTACTAATCCATATGCTATAATCATCCAACATGCTGTTGTTAATACTTTGAGCAGTGATCTATTAGATCAGTTAATAATTAGAAAAACTAGAGATTTCACTTCACCTTCCCTGGTTTACTTTTCCTGTCTTTATGTGGAAGTTTTTGACCTATGTCATTAGGTTTCTTTTTCTTTGCAGTACTTCTTCTAGCATTTTCCTCTCTCTCCCATTCTTTCTTCTCCCTGTTCCTTCCTTCTCCTCCCTCTCCTTGTTCGCCTTTCTCCCCGCCCTCCCCTGCTCCCCCACACACCCTCCTCATCCTCCTCCATCTTCTTCCCCTGTCTCTCTGTGTCTCTGTCACTGTCTCTGTCTCTCTCTGTACCAGAAATTCAACTCAGGACATTTGCACTGAGCTATATACTCAGCCCCTCTTAGAATTGTATTGTTTTTATTTTAAGACAGGATCTTGCCAAGTCACTAAGATACCTGGTCTTGGATAAAACTCTGGGTCCTCCTCAGCCTCCCAGAATGCCGGGGTTACAGGCATTTGCCACCATACCCAGCTTTTTAAACATTTCTTTCAAGAAAATTCTATTAGCTACAAATTCCTTCAGTTTTCATCTGCCTGAGAAAGTCTTTCTTTTACACTCTTAAGGATAATTTTGTTAGATATAGAAGTTCAGGTTAGCGCTTTTTTCTTTTTTCTTTTAACACTTAATGTTTTTCATTTGTTCTCTTTTCTTGCTTGCATCTTTTCTCTGTCTCTGCTTTTTTTCTTTTATTTATTTATTTATTTATTTATTTTTTGTCTTTTTGAGACAGGGTTTCACTGTGCAGTTCAGACTGGGTTTGAAATCACTTTGTAGCTCAGCTTGGCCTTGAACTCGCAGTGAACTTCCTGTCTCAGCCTCCTGACAGGGACTATAGGTGCGCACCACCACAGGTCATGTATTTTTGTCCAGTGAGCGGTCTGAAGCCGTCCTTATCCTGGCTCCTCAGTAAGGAAGTTGGTCTTTTCCTTCAGCTTTCCTTCCTCTTTCTCTTTGTTTTTCTGATATTTTGGTGTGTTTTTGATTGGTGTTCTCTGCACTTTCAATGTAGGAGTTCAGGGCCGGGGCAAAGGAGACAGGCACCTGGGCAGAGCGTGCCGAGGGCCATGCAAACCCCTTCTGACAGGCGGAGAGAGAGGGGGCTGAGGAAGGGGGGACATGCGCAGAGCACAGGACCCAAAGTGTGCTGCGTTCAAGTCCCTGAGCCCTGCGGACCGAGGAGGAAAGTGCTGTTTTCCACCCTCCCCTGGAATCCGGAGCTCCTCCCCGGACCAGTCGGAAGATGCTCTTCCCAGGCCTACATTTACCGGTGGGCCCAGCCAAAGACTCCGTTTCCTCCTTTGGTCCCCTTCATCTCCCTCCGGTGAGAGACCAAGGGCAGCCGCCTCGTCCCTTGCGGGCCTGGGCAGGAGCACGCTCAGGCGAGGCGAGGCCGCGGACCCCTGGGCTCCGTCCTCTGCGGCTGGGCACCTTTGCGTGGCCGCTGCCGCGTAGAGCGCCCTCCCCGCCGCCTAAGTACATCCACACCTTCACTGCCTTTTCTGTGTTCTTGCTCAACTCTTTGTTCAGGACCCCGAGGGCCTGTGGAGACGCCCTCAGGACCAGCCACCAGCTATGCTTTCTGGATCCGTGCTTTGGAGATCGTCGTTAACTTTGGAAAATCCCCAGACATTATTCTTGTAAATATTTTTTCTTTTTTTTTTTTCCTTCTCTCTTCTCCTTTCTGAATTCTTGTCAGTATTTGCACCACAGTTTGACAGTTATCCCGCAGGTTTCATAAAGATTTTTTCCGCTTTGCATTGCGGTTTTGGAGGTCACAGCTCCCATCTCCTCAGCCTTGGCTCTTGCCTTCAGCGTGTCTGGTCTTCTGATGAGTCACCAGGGGCTTCCTCATTGTCATCTTGCTTTTGCTTGATTGTATTCAGTTTAGTTTCTTGTCATGTTTCCATTTCTCTGCTTACATGACCCACCTCTTTTTGCATGTTGTTTATTTTTTCCATGAGGGTCCTTAGTGTATTAATCGTGGCTCTTTTAAATTCCCTATCTGATAAAATAAAACCTGCATCATATCTGAGTCTGATTTGGATGCTTGCTGCGTCCCTCCAGATTGTGTTTCTCTCTTTTAGCAAGGCTTACAGTTTTTTGACTGAAAGCCAGACGCCACGTGTGCGGTGACAGCAGCGAACTCTCAGTGCGGGGCTTCAGGTCTGTCTGGCTGGGATCTGAGCTGGACCCGGTAACTCCAGTCACCAGACGGTGCCGTTCCCTCTATTTTCCTGTTCTGTTTTCCTTCCCTGGTGCCTTGGGTTTCCCTATGAATGTCTCTGTAGACAGCGTCTGCTTTCTAGTTTTCTTATTATAATCCAGTCATTTTGCTGATGCTTTTGATGCAGCAGCAAGTTTATGATGATTTCATTACTAAAATTCAATTTTCTATTGTGCTACAGTCCCTGGATTGTGAACTTTATAAAAATTTCATAGCCTTTATTTTTCTATTTATTTTTCTAGGAGACAGGAACGCTAGGGCTGGAGTTGACTAACAGCTCTTCCTCTGGGTCAGGAAAGGCTCTGGCAATAGGACTTCTAGAAAGTAGTTTTTTGTTATGGGAAATATCCAGTGCATATTTAAAATGGTTACTTTTCCTCTCCCTCTTCCCAAAACACCTGCCTTTTTGTTTGTTTGTTTGTTTGTTTTTCTCTAATCATCACAGTAGCAACCTGGTGAGGTTTCTGGAGATGAAAATCCAGAAAATGCAGTGACCTCCATGAGATGGGTCCCCAGAAGTCTTAATTCTCGCACGAGCCTATGTTCAGCCTGCAGTGCTTCACCCAAAATGAACGGGTACCGGCGTCTGTGGCTTTTGCTTCCTGATGGCTGATTCACACTGTAATACTCAGTGTTTGCCCCCTGCTCTCCGACCTTGGGCCAGGCAGTTTGCCTATGAATTTAAGTCTTTGACGGGCCTGGAAAAGTCACTGATTTTTAGTTTATTCTGCTTTGTTCTCCCTGTTGTGAGGATAGAGATAACTTCCAAGTGATTTATATATAGAAGCTGAAATCAGAAGGCCTCTAAGCTCAATAGTTTTTTTATAATCACCATTATTGTCTAGACATGCAATAATTTTCATTTTGAGTCCTCTGAGTCATATGTGGCTCAGGAACAGTGCATTTCCAAGTAGTCATCACTCGGTTTAGTTCTCTTTGTATTAAAAGTGCATGACCAGAGAGTGTGAATCACGTTATTTCAACTTTTGTTAATTTACTGTGACTTTCTTTGTGACATTAATAAAATATCATTGTATAATGCATGGTTCTACTGAAAAGATTGTGCATTCTTGGCTATCAGAACAATAAAGTTCATTTTGCAATTCCTTGTGCTTCAAATTTTGTTGTTTTAAGAGTTCTTATTGTGTTGCCTCTGTTGACCTTGAACCCCTGAGCTCAAGCAGCTCTGCCTCAGTCTCCCAAGTAGCTGAGGCTGCAGGCACATTGCACCATGCCCTGCTGTAATACTTTAATTTTTAAAATCTTATGTTTATTTGACATTGGTTGCTAGTCTACAGCACTACTAGCTTCAGTTTTTACAGCACCATAGCACTATAGCACTGCTAGTTTCAGGTCTTAAATGTCCTTCATGTAAAATTAGAAATTAAAAGTAATGAACTACATGTACAAAACAATGGAGCAACTAGTGATTTAAATAACGTGTGAAATTCAGAAGGCTCTCAGGTAGCAGGTTGACAGTGGAGGAAAGAAAACCTTCTGTAATATAGTAGTTCTGATCCTGCCAAAGCAACATTGAGTTAATGGCGCAGACACCATGTGAAAGTTCTAACTAGCACACTCATGCATAGATCACCCTTAAAAGTATCATTGAAAAAACAAAATTTTTTTGTAATAATTCTTTTTTTTTTTTGAGATTGTGTCCCATGCTGTAGTTCAGATCTGCCATGAACTCCCTTTGTAGTCCAGGCTGACCTCAAACTTGTGGTGATCTTCCTGCCTCAGCCCCATGAGTGTTGTGATTACAGTGTTTTGTGATACTTTTATATTTACAAAAGAATTAAAACTTAGACCCATATCTATCACCATACACTAAACTAAAGTCAAAATGGGTCAAAGATCTAAATATTAGAAGAGAGACACTAAATTTACTGGAAGACAAGGTAGGCAAAAATCTTGAAGACATAGGGGTAGGTAAAGTGTTCATGAATAAAATGCAAACTGCACGGGAAGTAGTACTTCAAAGAATCAACAACTGGGATCTCATTTTATTAAAAAGTTTTTGCACTTCAAAAGAAATCACCAATAAAGTGAAAAAGAAAGCCCGCAGACTGGGAAAGAATTCTAGTCAACTGTCCCTCAGACAAAGGACTTATATCCAGAACATATGAAGAACTGAAAAACATCAGACCCCCCAAATTCAAAGAACCAATCCAAAAATAGGCATCTGAAATGAACACACACTTCTCAGATGAAGAAATACAAATGGCAAATAAATATATGAAGAAGTGCTCAACATCGCTGGTCATTCGAGAAATGCAAATTAAAACAACACTGAGATTCCATCTCACTCCAGAGAGAATGACTGCCATCAAGAAATCAACTGATAACAAAGGTTGGCAGGGCTGTGGAGGAAAAAGAACCCTTCTCCACTGTTGGTGGGAGTGTAGACTGGTGTGGTCACTGTGGAAGTCAGTGTGGAGATTCCTCAAAAAACTAGGATTGGAAATCCCCTTCAATCCAGCTATTCCCCTTCTGGGTTTTTTCCCAGAAATACTGAAAGCGTCATGTCACAGTGATATATGTGCAGCCATGTTTATAGCAGCACAATTTGTAATAGCTAAATCCTGGAAACAACTAAAATGCCCATCAGACACAGAATGGATGAAAAAGATGTGGTATTTTTAAACAATGGAATATTACTCAGCTATAAAAAAGATGATCTTGAAGCTTTTATAGGTAAATGGAGGCAACTCGAAATTATACTCATAAATGAAATAAATAAGACTCACACTTGTAAATATCATATTGTCTCCTTAGTGTAAAAAATAAATAACAATTTAAAAAAACTGAAAGAGTAATAAGATCCAAAATGTACAGTAGATATTGTAATAAGGAAAGGGAAAGAAAGTGCTCAAAATGCATGTAACTGTATGTATGTATAAGCATGCAAGATAGATAACTATACTACTAATTCTCTGTTAGTTCATTAGAAAGAATAGTTTGTGCTGTCATTGTTTGATTGTCTGATCTTTTCATGCCTATATTTCATAACTTGAGCAACTGCTTCTAAGATAACAATATGTAATATATTAACTAGCATTGATTTCTTACTTTTTTAAAAATTCTGTATTACTTTTACCTTTTTTTCTATTTTGCTTTTTTAAAATAAAAAAATTTATTGGCAAAAAAAAGAATTAAAACTATTACAGAGCATTCTTGTATATCCTACAACCAGCTTCTACATATATAAATATCTTATAAAACCATAAAAATATTCTCAAAATTAAAATACTAATCTTGGTTTGAAGCTATTAGCTAAGTTACCAAATTTATTTATAAAATTCGCTTTACAGTGTTGAGCTCTATGCATTGACATCTGCATAGATTCATGTATCCACCACCACCATACTATACAGAACATCCCCCCTACATCCCAAATCTCCTCATACTGTCTCTTTGTATTCAACCCCTTCCATGACTTTTTAATTTCTGCCAATCACCAACTTGTTTTCTCTCTCATTTTCGTCTCCCTGCTAAACGATACACGTAAGAGATGTGCTTAGCTTTACAAGACTTTTCCAAATTGTTTTCCAAAGTGGCTACACCAGTTTTGCATTCCTTTCTGCGGTGTAAGATGTTTCTTACTGAGATATAAAATTTGATTTGTATTCATATATCTACCATGGCACAGTTACTATTTCTTTCTTTCTTTCTTTTTTTTTTTTTTTAAAGAGGATAAAACCAAGGAAAGTAAAACAGGATAAAACCAATCCAAATAAACCAGTATAAGTGATACAGGACTTCAAAACCTTACAAAACCAAAAATAGTTGCCATAATGCCCTTTGATGTCTTCAAGTAGCTGCACATACCTTCGGGCATAGTAAAAATCCAACAGAACAGAATAGAATAGAAACAATAAAAACAAAACAACAAGTGCAATAAAGGACTTCAAAACAAGCCAATAGTAAATCCAAAATGGCTACCATAATGTCTTGCTATCTTTCAAATAGCTGCTCATGCCATCAGACTTAACATAATCAAACAAAACAAGAGAATAAAACCAACCCAACAAAATAATGAAAATGGCACGGTTTCCTGCCTGGGATCACTTCCTGGTGAGGCCTGGTTCTCTCCCTCGGCAGTCCCTGAATGGCGCTGACTCACAGAGAGAGGCTTGGGTGTGGCTGTCCCCACTCTGGCAGCAGCCCGCACATGGTGCTGGTTTCCAGGTGGGGATCACCTCCCAGTGAGGCCTGGTTCTCTCCTGCTGCAGTCCTCAAATGATACTGACTCCACAATTGCTGTTTCTCATTAGAAAAAATTGATCACTTTATGGGACACTCACTTTATCAAGGTCACAAATAGCATTTTAAAAAATTATTTTAAAGAGAATAAAACCAAACCAAATAAAACACAATAAAGTAAATTAGAACAGAAGAATGCAAGTGTTACAGGAATTCAGAACAAGACAACAGGAAATCAACAATGGCTACCATAAGGTCTCCCGTTTTCTTCAAAATAGCTGTCCATTCCCTCACACATAATAAAATCAAACAAAGCAAGACAGAACAAAACCAATCAAAACAAAAGGATGAAAGCATTAGAGGACCTCAAAACAAGATTACAGGACACCAACCTTGATTGCCATAATACATCCTATTATGTTCAAAATAGCAGCCCATACCATCAGATGCAGTAAAATCTAACAAAACAAGACAGAAAAAACCAAACCTAACAAAATCATGAAAACAATACAAGAATTCAAAACAAGATAATAGGAAATTGACAGTGGTTACCACTTTCCCTTTTCAGGTGTTTCCTCCCCTATCACTTTCATAATATCTATTGTGCTTTTTGGATCCCACTAACCTCTTCTGTTTTTAATGCTAAGGAGATAACTTGGTGTTCACCTGTGTGAGACCAAACCATTTCACCCATAAGCATGATCTCTAGTTGTATCCATTTACCTATGAGAGCTTTGAGATTATCCTACTCTAAGGCTGGGTAGCTTTCCACTGTATGAAAATACCATATCATTTTTATACAGTTGATGAGCAAGTTACCCTTGCTTTTTTCTGGTCTCCTGTAGTGTGGGACAATTGTTTGCTCTCCTTTGATTTTCAGTCTATGAATTTCCTTTTGAGTTAAATGTGTTTCTTGCATACAATATAATGATAGGTCTTGTTTCTAGATCTACTCTCCCTGTGTTTCTTTTTTATGGGTGAATTGAGGCCATCTGCATTTACGGTTACAACTGGCATGCAGGGTTCGTCTTTGCCATGTTATCCTCCTCCTGTTGGCCCTCCACTTTTCCCCTTCATTCAATTGCCTGTCCTGTTTGGTGATCCCCATCTTCTGCTGTTCTGCTGAACCATGGTCATCTTTATCTCTCTCTAGAATATCCTTCAATACTCTCTATAGGGTTGGTTTGGTGGTCATGAATTGCTTCTCTCATTCTTTATTATGGAAGTATCTTTGCTTCACTCCAAACTCTTCTTCCCTTGATGGTCTGTGTTGAGAAGTCTGCTGTGATTTTGATGGGTTTTCCTTTATAAGTGATCTGTTTCTTTTCTCTAACAGCTTTTAATATCCTGTGCTTGTGCTGAATTTCTCAGATACTGATTATTATATGTCTGGGTGTAGATTTATTTTGGTTATAGTTGGAGCCCCATATGCCTCTTTTATTTGTATGTCATGTCATTTTCCCATGTTTGGAAAGTTTTCTGCTATTACTTCTGAAATAGTCTTTTTATATCATTTGTATTGACCCCCCCCCCGCTTTTTCACTGATACCCATCACTCTTAAGTTATTTTTCTTTGTGTCATCTTATAACCTTTGAATTGCTATTTCCTGGTTCCTTGCTATTTTTAAGATACCTTTCCTTTCATGATCACTAGCTATGATCCTGTCTTCAAGGTCTGAGAATCTGTCTTCAGTCTCTTTCAAGTAGTTTTGCCAATTTTTGATCGATTTTTTAAATTCCTGGATATCTCTCTGAATCTGTTTCATGCATTGTAATTCCTTCCTATATTGTTCATTCAAGGTTTTCATCATTTTCTTGGGCTACCCTTTTTTATCTATGTCTTCTTTAGATATGCTTAGCAATTCTTCTACTGTGTTTTTCATTTCTTCTTTTACCTGAGACATTATTTCTGATCTGATTACTTTTACAGTCTCCTGAAGTTGCTTCTTTACTTCATTGGCTATCTTCTCAGAGGTTTCAGGTGTGTGACTTCTGTTTTCTCCCAGGACCGTATCTCCCAGACTTGTTCTGTGTGGGCTGGAGGTCTGAGGTGCGTTTTGCTTCTTCATGTTGACATTCTCCTGGGTTCCTCCCAACAAGCCGGTTGTGGGGTCCCAGGCACTTCCCCCATTGGCTGCCCTTCTGTAGTGAAGGGGAACAGGACAGGTGCCTGGGTTTCTCTGACTCTAGGTTCCCGGGGAGCTAGCAGGACATGGGGGAGGCTTCTCCAGACCTATGTGGCCACACTGGGGCTTCCCAGATGGCCAGGGGTGTGTGGTGGTGGGGCTTCCTCTCTCAGCCTGCATGTCTATACTGGGACTCCCCGGATGGTGGCAGGCACACAGGGGTGTATGTGTCTGATTCTCCCAGGGGGCTCTGGTGGCCTGAAGTAAACAAAGGTCTCCATGGTGACCTGCAGGCGAACGGGGCATATCGTGCTGTTTCTCCCCACCTGCTCTGGTTACCCGAGGGTGGCAGACTTTCCAGTGGTGGCAGCAAGTGCACAGGGGTGGGTCTGGTTGCATCTCCCTGCCTGTGCTGGCTGCCTGCAGGAAGCGAGCCTTCCAGGGGCAGCAGCAATGTGCAGGGGCAGATCTGGCTGTGTCTCCCTGCCCTCTCTACAAGGAGCACTCTTATCACCATATTGCTCTCCAGTATTTTCTTGAACCCAGGCTGACTTTCAGATAAGCCGTTGTTATGGTTGGTACGTTGGGCCAACTTGAGAAGTCTAGAAGTTTAATTAAGTGACTTATCAGAGGGCCAGCGTCCTTATTTTGTAGACATCCAGAGCCTGTGGAAGAGAAGGGTATAGAAATTGTGTGACTGCTACACCCACCTGGGGGCAGCTAGCCTGCTTAAAATATAAGGGAGGAAAAGAGGCTTGCTTTACACCCCTTTTTGCCCTTGCAGCTTTTCCTGTCTTCTGCAACCTTGAAGTGTTGCCCCTGTGCCATGCAACCCTGCCTTGGAACCAGCTGATTATGGACTAAAACTTCTACAAACTTTGAGTTACATAAACCTTCCCTTCCTTAATTTTGGGCATTGAGTACTTTGTCCCAGCCATGAGAGAAAAGTAACCAAGATAACCATCAAATTTTTATTTAAAATTGATGAACACTTTCCCACTTTCCTTTTCTGCCTGTTAAGCATTTATCCTGATTCATTATGAATCTTGGTAGAATTTAATGACACTAAGAAAACTGTCAATGGAATAACCATAAAGTACGCTGATGCACATTTTTAGAATGCCACCCTCCAAAAGATTCTGATACTGTTAGAAAGTAAAATATGAGTTAAAGATGGACCTGCTTTCAACAGTCTACTTTAAAAAATACTGATTGCCAGGTGTGGTGGCTCATGCCTGTAATCCCAGCACTCAGGAGCCTGAGACAGGAGGATCATTGCGAGTTCAAGACCCGCCTGGGCTACAAAGTGAGCTTAAGACCAGCTTGAACTGCATAGTGAGACCTTGTCTCAAAAAGACAAAAAATAAATACATAAAATAAAATAAATACATGAAAATAAAAAATACTGATTGAAAGTCGAAATACTTAACAATGCAACTACATATACAGTTGAAAGAGTGTGTAGCACAGGGTATAAAACACAGAATAATTACAACTCCTGATTGAAATCAAATCATACTTTAGGGCAAAAAATATTATAATGTAGTCCTGCTAAGTAAAACTGGATTGCAGAATAAGATGGTAGATAATCCTTTACTTTCAGACAATGAGAAATTGGCTAAGAGAATGTTTAGAATTACAACTTGTAGTATGCTTTCAAGTGAAATTTCTAAGGTCAGATTGTTTTTCTCTTCTAATTTACTTTCTATTTATTTTCCAGCTTTGTAGACAACTGTAAAGCAACTAAGAGATACAGACAGAGTTGGAAATAAATTTAAGTAATTTTGAGAAAGAAAACTGTTCTGGTCAACTGTCATTCTCTAATGTCCTAGCTGGAACCACACTTGGGTAGTTGGCCTTGCACCAGGCTGCCTTGGCTAGAATTCCAGGACTTTCATGGGAAAGACTGTGGGTGAATGAGTCAATTTAAACCTCCACTTCCTGATTTCAGAACTGGGGACAATAAGACTGTGTTTATCAGCTTTCCATTGCTGTGCCAAATACCTAAGATAAATCTACTTAGAAGGAAGCTAGGTTCACTGTGGCTCACTGTTTTGATGGTTTCAGTCCATGGTCATCTGGCCCTGTGGCCTTGAGTCTGCAGTGGCACAGGGCCTCACAGCAAGGTAGAAGGGGCTGCTTACCTCATGGGAGCTGGGAAACAGAGAAGAAGGATCTGGGGTCCTAATTCCCCATTCAAAGGCTCACTCTCAGTGCCCTAACTTCCTTCCCCATGCCTTCTCCTCCTGAAGGTTCCTCTACCTCCCAACAGTGCCATAGCTGGGAACAAAACATTTAACACATGAGCCTTTGGGGACATTTAAGATCCAAACTGTTATGGTTTGTGTCTGGGTGGCCCCCCAAGCCTCATGCATAGAGGTGGCTGAATCTGATGTTTGTGAATGGTTCATTGTCTAGTGCTGGGATTGGTGGCGTGAGTGCTGCACCCACCCAGGTGTGGGGAGGTGGTGTACAATATAGGGGAGGAAAGGAGGCATACTTTCCCCCTCTTTTGTCCTTTTCCCCTTGCCTCTTGCAGCTACCATGAACGGCTGCCCCTCAGCCATGCCACCCTGCCTCAGAGCCGGCTGGGTATGGACTGAAACCTCCAACAACTGTAAGCTAAATAAACCTTTCCTTGCTCCACCTTGGGTGTCAGGTATTTTGTCTCAACAGCAAGAAAAAAGTAAGCAAGACACAAAGCATAACAAAGAGTATTTACCTCCTCTGGTTCTTTGACCCTTAGGCTAGAAACACAGCAGGTGCTATGCTGTGAGCTATATCCCCAGCCCAGAAGCTTGATTTTTTTTTAAGTTGAAACTTTGATGTTTAAAAATTGTGGTTGTGATATAGTACAGCAAGGTTGAGGGATTCAAAGTGAGTTATGGCATGTTTTCAGAAGGGTACTTTGCTTATGTTAGAATTCAAGGCTGAGTATGTACCATTCTTTAAGGAACACAGGAAATAATCGATGAAATTCTCTCAAAATAAGAAATGCAATGCGGTGTGTGCATGCAGGTGTATGAACTGTAGTGACGGACAAGGACTTTCCTATCCACAGTCAGGTAAGGGAGTGAGCAAGTGTCCCACTGTCAGAAGGGCAGAAAGCCCTCAAAGACATGGTATTTGGTCCTTCAAGAGCACCCAAGCAAAGGGCTGGGGAAGAGCAGGCGTTTCTATGGGAATTACAGGCGTACTTGCACCCCAGAGATGGGCTGTGTGCGTGGGGGGTGGGAGGGCCATGGGGTTGGGGGCAGTGCTTCAAGACCTTTCTTCCTGGATGCTGTGAGCTTCCTGAAACAAGGGCAGGGACCTGGAGTTGATGGGAAGGCACAGGACTTCGTGTGCGGAGTCTAAGATGTGCCTGCCGAGGGCTGCATGGGATGTGGGTGGACGACAAAGCCAGCCTTGGTGCAAGATAAAGGAAGTGCGCTGGTAGAAAGGAGAGGGAGCGGGAGGCAGGGCGGGGCCCGAGCGTGCACAGTATAGGTGCTGCCGGCGCTGCTCTGCCCGCACAGGCGGGGACACACCTCATCGGCTCACCTGGGGTCCCCAAGAGGCCAGCGACACTGTGGGACTCCTCGTTTCTCGTGCTCTGACAGGGCATCCAGTGCTCTGTGAATTAGCGCTGCCTCCACCCGACGCATGCTGGACCCTTTTATTTACTTGTTTGTTTGTCCTCGGTGGTGCTAGGGATGGACCCCAGGGCCTCAAGCAAGCCAGGCAGGTGCTCTACCGCTGGGTGAGACCTCCGCTCCTCAGCTCTGCTCGGCTCTAGCCACCTCCTCCCAGTTCACAGGCCAGGAAACTCAGGATTAGAAAGGCTAAATCGGCTTCCAAGGCCACGTGGCTGAAATCCACCACAGGAGTCTGAGACTAAAAATCACTCTGTTTCATTATTGTTCTTTGTGAATTAAACATCTTTCTAAAAGGCGGTTTTAGTTTTCACAAGTCGGGAGCCCTGCCAACTGAAGCGTTAATAGCTTCTGTGAATCAACCAGGCTTCTCGGACCGCGAGAACCTCTGGCCGGGTGCTTAGGCACATTCTCTTAGAAATGTTGTTTCTACCTGTGTGAGTACTGAGATGTATTTTTACACTGCATTGTTTGTTAACTACTTTGTTCTCATTATAAGTGATAATTTTCCAATGTTGCTATTCTTTTATATCATTTTTAATAACTGCACACTTGTGCTTTATTCTTCAATGCATCTTCCTTTTCTTTTCAGTATTTATTTTTGGTACAATAAATAGCAGAATGATAAGCATTTCTATTGCCATTAAAATGCTAACTTCCCAGTTCTGTTTCTTTTTTCTGGTTACAAACACAGCCTATACAGTTAGCGCAGAAAATGAATCATTATAGAACAGCGGGTTAAAAAATCATCCCACCACCTGTAATTCTCATTTACTTGTCTTTTTAAAATTTGCTGGATGTGAGTACTTAAAGCCCGGGCCCGCACACTCCGGAGGCGACCTGCAGTCACCACCCGGGTCCCGGACCTGTCCCGCGGTAAGGGAGCCACCGACCCACTCCTGCGGCTTCCGCCCTGCTTCCGGACGGTTCCGCACAGAGAGGCCGCCGCTCGGCTGGGCTGGGCTGCCGGAGCCGCTCCCTGCCCTGTATGTGCGACCTTCTCCGGTCTCCCAAGGTTCCTTCCCCGCATCCGTGTGCGGACTGTGCCGGCGCCGCTGTCCCGCCGCGAGAGCTGCCCGCTCAGCCTCAGGAGACAGCCTGTGACACTCACCGCACACGGGGCCGCCTCCGACGGGGGAGGACGCGGGCCTCAAAGGGCACCCCAGAAAAAAGGCCTGTCGTGCTGGGATTAGGAGAGGCCGCCCCATGTCCTCCGCCAAGGCCTGGGGTGGGGGGACCCGCAGGGGTCAGGGAGCTGGGGCCTCCGTGCCCTGCGCGCGCTCTGCCTGCCCCACACGGGCTTCACACAGATACCTACCCCACAGGATACTACACTCCTACAAACCTCACACGGCACACACGCGCGCGCACACACACACACACACACACACAAAGACACCGCATACGACACTACACTCCTACAAACCTCACACGGCACACACACGCGCACACACACACACACACACACAAAGACACCGCATAGGACACTACACTCCTACAAACCTCACACGGGCGCACACGCACACACCTCACACACACACACAAAGATACCTCATAGGACACTACACTCCTACAAACCTCACACGGGCGCACACGCGCACACCTCACACACAGACATATGCATACCCTATAGAATACCACACTCCCACAAACCCCACACTGGCACACACCTCACGCACACACAGGTGCTTCACAGAGAGATGCGCAGACACCCCCTAGACCTCCCTCATCAGCACCTCACACAGACACACAAGCTGCACACACCACACCCTACAAACACGCCTCACACCTCCACGCACACATCCCATACAAACACTCCTCACACCACGTACACTGTACTCCTGCACACCTCACACAGACACGGAGGCACCCCATCCTCCCACGGGCCACCTCACACAGACACGGAGGCACCCCATCCTCCCACCGCCCACCTCACACAGACACGGAGGCACCCCATCCTCCCACCGCCCACCTCACACAGACACGGAGGCACCCCATCCTCCCACAGCCCACCTCACACAGATGGATATACACACTGCACACAGGTGACGTCCCCTATAAACACACCTCCCACAGCAGCGCACACTTTACACACACCGCGTCTGTATCACACGCACTCCCCCACATCGCTCACAGACTTCACAGGTGCATACGGACACCCTCGCTCACAATCCTACCTCTCGGACACACACGCATTGCACACACCTCACACACTTACGTACCACACACATCTCACACACTTCTTACATACACTACATGCCTCATACACCTCATATGCTCACATACACAGGATATACACCCCCTCACACCTCTCCTAAAAATATGCACAATGCATAACATATCCCTGCCACACACGCACACACACACGCACACTTTCACAGACAGACATGAGGCACACGCACTAATACAGACAACAGGCCCATACCTCACACACACCACACCTCACACAGCACATGGACACCCGTACCACACACACATGCAAGCACGTATGCACAGTTTATTTTTTAAACAAAAGATGGTTATGTTATTTTCTGTTGTATTGTTTTAAAACTTATTTTTGCACATAAATTTTCTTGGTAGATATAGTTATTGTGCAGCTATCATAGCTCACACTTTTGCCTGTGTGTGCTACTGTGGCTTTAGGAAAGAATCCTAGAAAGTGGTAGGTTAATGGTAAGTGCATCGAAAATGTTGTAATTCTGTTACTTCACTATCAAAAAGGTCTCATCAGTTAATGGTGTGTGAAAATGAAAATAAGTTGATTACTCAAAAGTTCCCTTTAGCTAACATTGAATTTTGTCCACTTTCAGTTTTGTGGTCAATTCTATAGGTGAAAAATATTACTCATTGTTTCAGGTCATGTTCCTTATTGGATTATAAGTGAAGTTAGACGCTTTTTGCACAGGTATGTGTCACCTGCGTTGCACACAGGCACACATGCACACGCACACACACACACCCCAGAGGCTACTACACTAATGATCTGCCATCTCTCTTTCCACTGTTCAGCGTATTCCTACTGATGTGGAATAACAGCTCTGAGTAGTAATCTATCTATTGCGTGTACTGCGGCCACTGCCCAACCTGCTCCTCTCTGTGCACGCACATCACACACCAAACCGATCATCCCAGCTCAGGGCACACTCTTATCTATACGCAGACGCTTCTCGCATATTTGAAAGTATTCTATTCCTTTTTATTTTATAAGTGCTTTCTTTCTAGTTTCATTTTAAAATTTGTTTCCTATTTCCTTTCCTCAGTATCTGAGCTTGTAATGCAAATGAAAGCGCTTCACGTTTTCTGCTTTCCCTGATTTTTGGGTTTCACATCGAGATTAGGAAAACCAGACTTCTTTGAATGGGGGTCTCCTAGATTCTAGCAGCACCATCACGCTACCAAGACACTTTCTGAGTACTTCGTCTGTCTACTGAAGGTTTGGAAGGAGTGTAAGTCATAGGATATTAGTATTTTTAGAATAATTATTTTTAAGGTATAATTTCTTCACAAGTGACAGTGAAAATGTGGGTTTGCTCTTTGGCACAAATTCTGCATCTTTGATTCAGAAGTCTCCGAGCTCATCACCTGCCCCTAGAATGCAAATAAGCATTTCCCTTCATGAAATCCCGGCCCCTGAATCCGTTTTCCTTATGGTCCTAAGTGTGGATCGTCTAACACCACCATATGATCGCACTGTTTTTCTCTTACCTCTGAGGCAGACCTGAGCTCCCTTACCAGGCTATGCGGCTTCACCCCCTGGGCTTCCAGCTCAACCCCTGTGAAGCCGTGGGCTTTGTCTTCCAGCAGCACAAACCCTGTGCTTCCTTCAGTAGAGAGCACCCAAAGCCTCGCATGGTGCAGGGTGCCACGAGGACCCAGTGCTGGCGTGCACTAGGCACTGAAATGAGCCAGGGCACGGGCACACGTACTGAGCGCCTCACACACTGTCCGCCCTTGCCCTGAGCTGTCAGTGTCGTCTCCTCCTCTTTGTTCTCCTTCTGTCTACTTCTGCCCCAGCTGCCAAGCCCTTCTTCCAACTGCAAACAGCCGCTCCTCCATCAGGAAATGAAGCGCCTGGCTCTGGGGCTGGGCCTTCCGTGTTCGAGGAACAACAACGAGAGTCCGCTTTTGCGCTGCAGGTGAAATGGAGTGTTCAGTTCTTTGTCCACTGGAGAAACTTGCAAATCCAAGCGAAGTTGTTCCTTGTGGTGCACTTGCCCAGTGACTCGTGCAGGGGTGTCCTCCCTGACACCAAGACTGCAATAATGGAAATCAGGCCCAGGGAGGCTGATGCACCTCGACCCAGCTCAGTGTGAGGGAGAGGGTCTGAGTCAGGGTGCTGGGAGACAGAGGCTTGGCCCCAGATGAATACTAGGTGACATCTTCCTCAGGTCGTGAGCAGTCTCAGCTCCGCTGCAGAGAAGCCTCAAGAGGTGCTCACTGCTGTCCACCACCCCCTGGGGGACAACGCTTGTCCACGCTCCAGAGAAGCAGTGCAGGCTGCACCAGAGGCCAGCCAGGGCGCGTCTGTGTCCATCCACCTGGGGCTGCTTTCTTGAGACATTGTGGGGACCAGAGGCAGGGACGCTGGGAGAGGAGGCCAAACAGGGGGACATTGTCCCTCTTGTTTAGAGCAGGCAGGAATTCTATGAACAAATGAGAGGCTCTAGACACCACCTCTCAGCTTCCTCTGCGGTCTGGGGCACTCACGTGTGAGTGGTATGCTGGCGCCTTTGGGAATAAGAGGACACCACGAGGCCATGAGAGCAGGCTCCTGGGATAGGAGGTGAATCTGGACATTGGCTCAGCCTCAGCCGTGTGGTACCCTCCACCGAACTATGCTGCAGCACACGGCCCCCATCAGAGCCCCAGTGCACGGCAGTGGGTGCCAGGATCATGCTATTGGACTCCCAGCCTCTAGAACTGTGAGTCAAACAATTTGTAATTTCCTCAGATTCAGATATTTTGTTATAGCAACAGAAAACAGACTAAAACAGAGGTGTCTTTCTGTTCCTGGTGAAGGTCACCCCTACAGCCATTGCAGTTGGAGCTCTCTACTGGCTGGTGCTGCCTTCCCCAGAGGAGCCACAGCCTGGCCCTTCTCAAAGGGTCATCCCCCTACAGGTGCTCTCAGACCACGTGCACCTCAGCCCCCAAAGGCCCCGGGCAAACCTTCCCTGACAGATTGATGAAACGGCCAAGGATTCCAAGTGTTCTTTACATATTCTAGATTTCAATCCTCCAACAGCAGAGTAGCTAGCAAAGATTTTCTTCCTTTTTGTGGGCTATTGTTTTGTTCCACTGATTGTTTTCTTTGCTGTGCACACGTTTTTAAATTTGGTGTAGTAGCATTTATTGATTCTTAATATTATTTTCTATTTTATTGGGGTTCTATTCAGGAAGTCTTTGCCTATATCAATGGCTACAAGTGTTTCCTCTATGTTTTCTTTCAGTCGTTCCAAGGTTTTTGGGTTTATATGTAGGTGTTTGTTTCATTTTGATTTGATTTGAGTACGGGGTGAGAGATATGAGCCTAGATTCAATCTCCTACATGTGTATAACCAGTTTTTCCAGCACCATTTGCTAAAGGAGCTATCTTTTCTCTGACCTATGTTTTTGGTTTCTCTGTGAAATTTTAGATGACTGTAAGAGAACAGGAAAAAAATCTTAATAACTGGAAAATGCTGTTCTTTTAGAAAGTTTTCCCTCACCTTATCAGGCTTGATGTCTCTTTTCTCTTTTCTTTGGATGACCTATCACAGCATTTAACTAACTCTATCGTAGCACAGTCCTTAAATTGGTTTTTGTTCCTACTTTGTGTCTAAGACCCTGAGCTCTCAGAAGGCAGAAGCCATGGTGTGTTCACCTTTGGGTTCCTGGTTCCAGCTCCATGTGTGAGGAGCACGTAGGTAGTGAGTAGAATGTGCATCCAGGGTGTCGATCAAAATCATTATTCTGGGGGTTCAGCTTAACTGTGTCAACCTGATTGCCTTGGGAGTAGTAAAACAGACTTCTGTTTTACTTCTGAGAGGGTCGTGAAGGTATGGCTTTGGGGACTCTTCAGCTGGCACTCTTCCCCTGCTCTGCTGCCCAGCCACTGTGAACTAAGCTGGTTTGCTGTGCCACGCTCATCCACCAGGATGTTTCTGCACTGGGGCCAGCTGACCATGGACTACATCCCCTGAAACCATGAGCCAAACTAAACCTCTCCTCCTTTAAATTTTGGGCGTTGGGTATTTTGTCCAGTAATGGATGCTATCCAGACTCCACAATTATCTATCATCTAGAAATTCTTAGGTCAAAAGAAGCTGGACTGAGCAGAGGTGTTGACTCCTGTGTGAGGGCACACACTTCTCTGGCCAAGCATCCCACTCTTGGATAGGTTGCCCTTCACGCCAAGTTCACATCCATTGAGACAAATGCAGTGCCAGTCACCAACCTAGTTTGCCGTGTTAAATCAGTCCATTGTGAGCAATGATAAAAGAGAGGAAACTGGAAATTCTGACAAAGGGGGAAAGTGCTAAAATTTGTTAGTCATGGCTTTTAAGAAAAATAATTTGGAACTGTTGCAAATTTTTAAAAGAAAAAGTTAATACTGTCTGATAATAACTAGAGCCTATTTTGATGAAGACCTAGATTTTAGTCTCTGCCTGGCCATTTGGCCTGTACATTTTGGAGAAGTCATCTAAGCCTATCCACTAAAAGTGGGTCACCTCTGTTTCTTAAAACTCTATTCTTCTAAACTGCATACTCCTAGATTAGCAAAGGTAGTGCATATGGAACCCATCCAGGATGGCAATGGCTCAAATGCTTTCCTGTTTGTCTACAGCTACATAACTTTGCTGCACAAATCATATTCTGCTAAAATATGTAAGATATTAGTTGGCTTTGAGTTACTACAATGAAATGCTACTTGATACAGCTAATTTAGGAAGAAATCGGGCTTATTTAGAACATAGTTTTGGAGGTTCAGAATAGAAGACTGGATGCTCCCCTTGGGTCAGCCTCCATTGAGGACATGGAGGGGGTCACACTGTGGTAAGAATGCATAGAGAAGCAAGTGGTTATATCTTGAACTGGGCATCAGAGAGGGGCAGGTGGGTTTAGGCTTATAAAGACTAACTTAGAGTCCCATAAGAAATATAATGGATCCCCCCAAATTCACAGGGATTACATTCCTTGAGCATCTGCAAATTGTGAAGAGCTGCAAATTTCAGATATTACCAGAAAAATGCCTATCAATGCCTATTTTTATAGTTTAA
>RJWM01019817.1:0-38251 GCA_004363535.1 Dasyprocta punctata | reverse complement strand
TCTTCGAGATATGAAAGACTATCTTTAGTCTCTTTCAGGTGGTTCTGCCAACTTTTATTGAAGTCTTTGAGTTCCTGGTATTCTCTCTGAATCTGATTGATGCATTCTAAGTTTTTATGTGTCTCATTCTCAATCTCCTTTGATTTTCCGTCCTCCACCTTTCCGGCTATGTCTCCTTTAGAGGCGCTAAGGGATTGCCTAATTATTAATTTCATTTCAATTCTCAGTTGGGCTAACAGTGCCACTTTAATTTCTTTCATAGCTTCATGGAGTTGTCTCCCCACTTCGATTGTCATCTCCTCTGAGAGTTTAATTTTTGGACTCCCAAGCTTGTCTGCCTTTACATCAGTCAGGTTTGTGCTGCTTGTATCGGAGTCCGGAGAGCGCCCTCTACCTTTCCTTCTTGGCATTTTCCTGGGCTCTGCTGTGTTTCCCCAGGCCGCCTCGGCTCCGCGGATGTCTGGTGAAGTGCGCGTGGATAGGGCTGTCTGCCTAATTTCCTCTATCACCCCCAGGGCGCCCGTGCAGATTCCGCCAGGACCCTCCAGGGCCTGGTGTGGGCAAGGAACCGTGCCTAATTAGGTGCAGTTCCAGTCTCAAGATGGAAGCCTGTTCCTCGCTCTCCCTGGGGAGTGGGGGGTGGGGGGCTGGGGCCCGCTGAGTTTACTCACTCACCAGCTCGCGACCACCTCTTTCCACGATCCATAGCTGCCTCCGCCATCTCCACCTTAGTCGTCTCCACCTTAGCCACAGTTCAATCGTGCATCTCAAGCACTTTAATCGCACCTTCCCAGTTTGAGTCTGCGTTGATTGGATTGAGCTCCGGTCAGAGGCATCGCCACCTTTGTTTGTTTACTTCTTCTTTTTTTTTTACTCTTTCCGAGGGCTACAGTTCTCATCCTAGACTCCTCTTAGGTCCAGAGGATCCATCTCCCTCCCCTTTCCTTCTTTCTGTTATTGTATTATTTTGCATTCCAGCATTTGGGAGGTATATTCCAGGGAGTCTCCCTACGGTGGAGTCATCAGGTCGGCCATTTTGCAGGAAGTCCTCCACTTTGCAGTTATTTTGCCTCGGAGTTTTTCTGACCATAATGTATCTTGGCTTCAATGGATCATTTCTCTAATGTATAGAGATCACTTTCAATTATTCCCATCTGTGAGCTGTTAGTCACAGAATTATTAGCCATTAGTTCATAAAAGACAGAAACGATGTCTCCCTAGATGTAACAAGGTACATATCTGAGACTTTCTAGATGAAAGAGCTAAATTCTGTTATTTTTATTGTTGTTTCTCTTAGTTCTGTAATATATAGAGCTACTCTTACCACTGCATTACCCAAGAGGAAGATGAAGAATCCAAAATTGTTATAAGAACTGGAATTTTCATTCATTCCCAAATCCTGCTTAATTATTTATTTTTAGGTGTCAAATGATATTGGAAATGATATTGTTATAATAATAAGTGGAATATTCACTATAAAACTGACTTCAAATGCTAAGTTTTCTGTAAGTCATTAAAAGTTTCTAAAGACATAGTGCTTTACTTATGAATTAAAATATTGCACTTACCTGGAGGTAGAAGTTAGTTCTGCAAAAGAGGAACTTTATAAAAATATATAATGACAGTATAAACTGCAAAAAAATCACATGAGTCATAAAACACCATTCCTTATATTATTTCCAAATATAGAAACATTATTTAAATCATAAATAAAAACGTGACATATTTATATTTCTTAACCTATAAATAAAATCCCTTAAAGCTTTTTTTCATGGTGCATTTCAGGATTCTGGCTAATTAGCTTCATGTCTCTTAAATTTCCTTGAAGGAAAAATATAATTCATTTGGGGTTAAGAAAATATGCAAATGTCTAGTTATGTAATGCAATTAATTTTGGTTTCTATTTTCAAGCTACTGCTATAAGTCCCTGTATTTCCTTGACAACTTGGGGGCCTTTCACTTTGCCCTACTTTAGCCAACTATTTCTATGCCCACAAACTGAATCTTGGCATCCTTGAGAGTGAAATAATAAGTGCAAACACTCTTCTATGTTCAGAGATTTGTTTCTTCCAGTTCTCTGACCCAGTTACCTATACTTTACTCATTATTCAACCATGAAAAGACCTCTGAGTCTCCACCTGCTGATTGATTGCATCATTGTATCACTTACAATGCTCTGGATTTTCCCTTTCTTCCCCCTTTCTATGTATGTGTGTTTGTGTGTCCATGCACACACAGAGTGAGAAACTCACAATTTTCCATTGAAAGCAAAGAGCAACTCCATTGGTAAAAGGAATGTCCACTGTTCATCCATCCCACCCACAGACCCACAGGCTGGAGACAGAGCACGTGCTACAGTTGCAAGATGGATGGCAACTTGAGCCCAGGAGTCAACAATGGACAGCAACTAGCCCAGAACCCTGGTTTTATCTAGTGTCCATATGGGACCAAGTCACCCCAGATCAGCAGGCCAGCACCATCCTGACACTTCAATATTACATGATACCTGTAAAACAAGCATAATACTACTAGCAAGCATAAATTGCTCATCAAGCTACCCTCCCAGGAACTGGATCCAAGCAGAGTCCCTAGAAAATCCAAAGTTGTGACCCTTGGGGTATCTGGTCAAATCTATATGTTGGGTGGAAGATTAAAGAAACATGTATCCACAGGAGATCCGTTTCAGACTGGGACATTGCCTTAGTCTATTCATGCCACCATGATGAAATACCATAGACTGTGTGGCTTCTAAACAACAGAAATTCATTTCACAAAGTTCTGAAGGTTGAAAAAATAAGATTAAGGTAGCAGCAGATTGAGCATCTGGTGTGAAAAATCATGCCTGAAAAATGGAATCTGCCACTATTGCCCTAACTATAATTCTTCATAGCACTTAGTGTTTTCCTATATGTGCCTATTTACTTTTCATCTGTTATCCATCAGATTTTCACATAATCTAGAGACTAAATACCAGCCCCTTGAACATCTTGATAGAGGACACTAATATGAGAAAGTAAGAGCAAAAGATCTGAAAACAAAGACATGGTGCCAGTAAATTCTACTGGTTGATATATGATTAATCATATATTTACATTTATTAAGCAAATAAGAAGTAGCTGGTGAAAGAAACTTTTTACCTTCATGAGAAAAGCCAATTTCAATAGAATTCTTCAAGTAACAATTCAGCCTGTTGCCAAAGAGCGTTTTCTTCATATATAAAACTCTGCTCTGCTAGTTCAATGCATCACAATGGGGAGAAGAGAGAAGATAAAACCTCTGGGCAGAGTGGTCTGCGTGCCAGGGATGGAATTACTCCCAGAGCCCAGAGCTTCTGAGAGTAAGGGAACTGAGCGGCTCTAATAACAAAGGTGAAATTAATAGCTTTAATCTGTTTATCTATTCTCATTCCAGTCTGCTCCAGCCTACAATGACTGGAAGTTTTTACTCTCAGACAAAAAAAATTCAGTACTTTATAAGACTGTCCTTTTTTTGCTAATCTTCAGATGCTGAAAATCGTTTTAAATCCATTCCTGTCATTTTGGATTTGCATAAGTGTCTTGAAAGAAAAGTCTAAAAAGGCAAAGGCTGATTTAGTGTGAATGAACATGCCATAAAACATTTCAAACCTTACATCATTCATGTAAATCTTTCATGATTTAAAATTTTTCAACTTGCCAATAACAAGTATTCTAGTGTCAGGCTAGATACAGTAGCTAAGACTGGGAAGGCTCTTTCATTAAAATCCTCTTTCTGGAGGCACTTATAAGTTTGAGGAAGGGTAAAAAAAATTCCACTTTAGGCTGGAATTTGCCATCTTAGCCTAAACACATACTGTACTAGTCAACTGCTATGGTTTATATATAGCTGCCCCACCTATGAGCTCCTAAGTAGAGCTTTTGGAAGGTGATTGGATCAAAGGAGTGTGATACTCATTACTGGATTAGTCCACCCGTGAGCTTACAGGTAAATGTGATGTTGGGAGGTGAGGCCTGGTTAGAGGAGATAGTTCAGGAGGGCACAGCTTGGAAGGGTCTATGTCCTTCCCTCCCCCCTTGATCTCTCTCTGCTTCCTGCCACCATGCCAAGAGTTATTTTTCCTGCCATGCCCTTCTGCCTTCCTCTCCTGTCCTGGAGCCAGCTGACAATGAACTGAAACCTCTGCAAATTGCGAGCCAAAATAGATGTTTCCTCCTTTAAATTGTGGGTGTCCTGGGTAGTGTGTCCCAGCAACGAGCAACTAAGGAGACACTGAGGAAGAGGAACATTCTACATTCCTGCATTAAAATGGTAAGGACAAATAAGAGCATTCACCAGTGAGATGGAGCATGCTTGATATTCAAACTCTACCTATCTCCAGATGAGTCAGTATACAGTGTTAGTAGAGCAGTTGATTGGAAAAACTATTTATATATTTGGAATTTGATTTTACTAAACCAGCACCAGCCTTATTGTTTGTCAACATGAACATGTTTTACTCAGACACAAGCTTTTTTCAATAATGAAATAGAGATTTGTCCAATCTCTAACTCATTTGTCAATACATGACACAGAGAAAGCATCTGGGCTCCAATGTAGCAATTTTTATCAAACACAAGTTACCTATTCATGAAACCAACTTTTTAATTCAGATCACACAGAAATTTTCACTCTAAGATGTACTACAAAAAACTTTAGAATTTCAACTGTGTTTCTCAAAATCCCAAATTGCTAGTGATTTAGAGCCATCACTTGGTGACTTTCACAGTACTTCAAATTCATTCATTACTCAAATTGTTTAAAAAGAGAAATTCCATGAAAGAAAATAATTAAAACAAAATCTCAGAAACTTGACAGACATTAAGAAGTGAGCAATCCCTAAAAGATATATGTAAATAATATTATTCAAGTTGAGGATGGAATAAGCACTTCATCTTTCTTTCTTTCTTTCTTTCTTTCTTTCTTTCTTTCTTTCTTCCTTTCTTCCTTTCTTCCTTTCTTCCTTTCTTTTTTTTTTAGCACTAGTGACCCAAGACAGCATTATTCTGTGCTTTCAGATTTCTTATTGATAAAAGTGGTTCAGTTGCATTTGATGAGGGGCCTACTAGCTAATGTGTTACCCCTGTCTACAGAGAATGTGTTTAGCACTTGATAAATTGCTCCTAATAAGGCCCATCTTCTCCTCTGACAACAGAAGCAACAGTCCTCTGAAGTTTGTTTTACAGACTGCAACAAGAAAACTGGACAGAGCAGCCCTCTTGCCTGAAGGCCACTAGGATTCCATTAGAAGTAAACTTAAGCTTGTGCGTCTGGTTTATTCCACATTTGAGTAAGGCAAAGTACAAACAAAGAGAATAACAAAGGATGAATAGAAGGGGATAAGGGAATGGATCTCTTGCAATAGGGAAGAGCTGCAAGAGAACAAGGGCAAAGGGTTAAGAGGTGGGGAAGGAAAAATAAATAGAATAAAGCTATGCCATGTACAGGAACCTAAGAACCTTAATGAATGTACACATTATATGCCATAATGAGCTAAAACTGAAATCAACAAGGACAAAAATTGATATAGGGGAATTAGAGAGGGAGGGAGGGGGGAGAAAAGGGGAAGGGGGTTTAAAAAAACTGTCATATGTACATGTGCACACTCCCCAAGATCAATGTAAACTGCGTGTACTGCACACATGTACTAATAAATTTTTTTTAAAGTTTATAAATCAAACGGCCAAAACAAGAGCATATTGCTTAGAAAGAGGATTTTTAAAAAACGTCACTATGGGTTGAGCTTTATCCTCAGCTCTCATTTTTTTTTTTAATTTTGAGACAAGTCTCATTAAATTGTCCAGGCTGGCCTCAAATTTGTAATCCTGCTTCTTGAGCAGCCGGAATTACTGACGTGCACCACCATACCTGGCAGGCATTCTTTTTCTATTATGTTTTCCAATGTAAATGCTACACACACACACACATCACAGATACCACATTCAGTGATGATTTATGTCGTGAATTTGGGACAACCACTAGCAGCCTCACTGTGCATTATTTCCCCAGAGAGATTTCAAATGTTACTTTAAAAGTCACGAAATGGTACAATACCTAATGTGAACATCTGAAATAGTCAAACTATGTCTCGTCCTTTTACTTCATCTCTTGAGAACATCACAGAACTCTCCAAAGCACTTGTCCCAAAGTTTCCTTGGATGATAGTCATGGTTATGCAACTCTGTGATTATACTCGAACCTATTGAATTATACACTTTCAAATGTTGACTTTTGTAATATGTAAATTATATTTTAGCTTTTAAACACAGAGAGAAAGGTAGAACTCCAAGATCCAAGCAAAAAGTCACCAATGCACTGGTCAGTGATGCCTCAGGGAGCAGAAATCTATTTCAACCTCTCTTCCACATTAACACTGTGCCTTACAACTAGATTCAACTTGCAGTCCACCTTTCCCTTCACTTTTTCAAATGTTATACTAAAAAATACTTAAAAGTAAAGCAAATGTTGTTACTTCTATACATTATTTACATTACATATCTTTATATGTGGCCCAAAACAATTCCCCTTCACTCCAAAAAGAGAGGACTAAATAAAAGGTAGACTGTAGATCATAACCACTGATAGAGCACAGCAGGTTCAGCTGGGGCCCCAGCAGTTTTCATTTTAGTTAGCAGGTGGATCTCGACAGAGGTTACTTTATGGTTTACATCTAAAAGTCTCATGTGTTCATAGGTGAGGTCTTTGGAAGGATATTGAATAATGGGGGCAATATACTCATCAGTAGATTCAGCAGCATCCCTTTGCTGCGACCCTCTGCCTTAGAGCAAGATGATCATGGACTAAACCCTTGAAAACAGTAAGCCAAGATAAACTCCTCCTATAAACTGTAGGGGTCAGGCATTTTGTCCCAGTGATGTAAAATCTAACCGGTGGTCTGCTGGAAACTTCTAGAAAATACTGCCTTTGTGGGAATAAAAAAATGTTCAAGCATAAGAGTAGAAGGAAAAAGAGAAAAGGACCAGAGATGGAATTCTATGGGCATCACTTTTAAATGAATCTGTATTTACGAGTCCAGCATTGCTTATTTAAAAATAGGATTTTACTATCAAATGTTGAGCCCTTACAGTAAAACAATATACAGTGGTATCACCTTTCATGATCTTAATTCATTCCATGAGTCAAGGGAAAATAGTCACATTTGCATATGTGTGTTTGTGCAAGAAAGATGTCCATGGTCATGTTCATCACTCAATGCAGAGTTCACGAAAACGAAGTTTTGCCAAACACTTCTGCTTGCAGACCAAACTGTTTACAACCAAAAGTTTTCAGGGGACGAGGTATCACAAGACCATGTAATTTATTTACACTGTGAAAAATGGTAGAGAATACTTTGATGGACAGATATATATTGGTGGGTATATCTTTTCACTTCCAAATTACACCATACATGTGGCTTCTTATTTCCTATACCTATTGCTGATTCTGCTTTTGAGGTCTCAATGACAAGACCTGATACTTAATGTTCTGTGACATACTGACTCTAAAATCCTCACTGAGTAATTAAGAAAGTCATTACATGCTTAGTAGACCTTAGTCGTGAGGCCTCCATTCCCTAAAGAAAGAATAAAATAATCTATACAGATTAATGTGCACCAGGTCTGGCAGATTTGAAGCCAGTAAAAGACTCTCATTGAAAGGTTCCTATGATTAAGTGGTTTATTTGAATTGCACGTTATGTAAATTTTTCTTAGGAGACATTTTAACAAGTAATGGAACTGCTTTCTTCTCATTCTTCTACAATGTAGATGAATTTTAATTTGGTACTCTAATACCATCACAAAAGAAATAGAGAACAATATATATTCCTGCTAACACTAATGTTAAGGCCATTAAGTTATTAATTACATATAATATAAAACTGGAACACAACTTGCAGTCATTCTTCACATATTAGCCTTATAATACACAATCAGTCAAGGCTGTTACCCTTTGAAATTTCAATTATTTAAAAAATGTAGGGAAACAGCTTCAAGACTAGGACAATGCCTATCCAACTTTGATCCAGAAAGATGATATCAGCACAAAACATTGTTTTTCATACAATGATTTTGTTGACTAATCCAAATATATATATATAAATATATAGAATAAATATATTTATTAATATATTTATAAATCCAAAAAATATATATATAGATATATAGAATATATATATATAGGATTAGTCAACAAAATCATTGTATGAAAAACAATGTTTTGTGCTGATATATATATATAGTTATTCTATATATTTATAACTATATATATAGTTCAAGCATAGTTATAAATATATATACATATAGTTAAAAATATATATATAGTTATTCATATAGATTCAAAGGGTGGAGTATTGAGAGGTGGGGCTTTTGGGGGACTTCTTAGGTCATGCCATAATGAGTAGAATAATATTGCTATATAAAGGACTTATAGGACTAAGCACTCCTGTTCTTCTGTCATGTAAGGACATGGTAATCTTCCCCTATGGAGAACCCAGCATTCAAGACCTCATTTTAGAAGGAGCTTAACATTAACCTTAACCCCCAGAACTGTGAGAAATAAATTTCTACTCTTTATAAATTACCCAATCTATGGTCTTCTGTTACAGCAGTACCAACTAGCCTAAAACAATAACTTCAAAGGGAATGCTAATCTACTAAATTTCCTAAAGTCAACATGGTGAGCCTGCGTTTGAGATCTTGGCAATCACAATGAAAATATAAACTCTTGTCATGGATGTGGTACTTGATACATCTCAGCACTATTCTTAGCAAGCAATGACAAATAGCCACTGACAGATCAACATTTTCCTCAGCAGTCAAGATACCAAGACAAATAAGAAATAAGCCCTTTCCTCAAGGACACAGTCTAGTAAGGATTATTGGTACTTTTACACTACGTAGGTTCTGTAATGTATGCATACAAGAAACACAGAAACAACAAAGAAAAATGTAGCTATTCCTATTTGCATATAGAAAGAACAGAGCTCCTAAAAAGTAAGACCAGAAAGGAACAATGCCATGTGTTAAAAATAACAAGTAATCCTTTGATAAACAAAGAGGATATGTCAGTCAGGATAACAAAAAGAAACAGATGGTAGCCTCCAAGTAAGCTTATGTGTGAAGGGTTTATTTACAAACATATTTTATTTCTGAATAACTACTTGACATCGTTTTGAAAGCAAATAATAATTGCATAGTTAAAAACACTAAATACTACCACTTAAGCCTCTATAATACAGTAAATGCTTCTTTTATAACACCCTTCAAAGGTAAGTATTCACCCACCCCTTCATTCCTTCATTGAGTGAAAACCTACCAAGCCCCTAGCATTAGTGAGACATTGAGGAATGAGGATAGATTTATGAAAAAGCATTCAAGGCCTGTTCCTTCAGGAACATTTTGTGGGAGAAAGCAAATAATAATTAAACAAGGTAATTTTGATAAGCAAGAATTAAAAAGAAAAAATAAATAGCTAACATTAATCAACATGGTTAAGATATAAGGATCTATTTCGGACAAGACCTCTCTCTAGGGAAGACAGTAAAGACAAAATTCAACAGCTGAGGGATGATTAAGAACTTATTTCAACTACATGACTGTCTGGTATAAGCACAACTAAGGAGACATTAAAAAGCGCATTCACTGCTGACAGGGAAGAAAGGATAAATAGGAAGAACAAAGAGGATTTCTAGAGCAATGAAACTATACAGTGTACATTAGTATGGTGGACACATCTCTTATCCCTTTTTCAAAATCTATAGAATGTAGAATGTCAAAAGTGAGGCTGACTGTAAACAATGGATTTCAATAATGATGTAGCGCTGTACAATCTTCAGTTTTAACATCGCTAATTCAATGGGGGGTGCTGACAATAGGCAGGCTATCCATGTGTTGGGTGTAAGGGTGTATGGGAAATCTCTCTACCTTCTGTTCTATTTTTCTCTGAACCTAAAACTGCTCTAAACATAAATTTTATTAAACTTGTTAAAAATACCATCTAGCTCACAACGGAACTCAATCGAATTTGTTGTGATTCAAGTTACAAAGGTACATTAAAACACTAAGGTATCACCCATGTGATGAGCATTGCTTCTAGTTAACCTGTTGGAATCCGGAGTGTCTAAAATGCACTCATCTGTTTGGTGAATTTAAACACTATATCTGAATTAGGTGATTATGTTGAGAAACACTGTGATTGCTACATTTTCAAGCTAAGAATCATGTTGGGGGATAGATTGGAGCTGGATGGATATGAAATGAAAATATGTAAGAGGTAAAAAATTAGAGGGCATCTGAGTAAAAACAAAAGCGGTTTTCATTCAGTGCGAACCACTATCTCTGCAGTGGGTGTCACTGGTTAATATAGGAACTTGGCTATGGAAAATAAAAACAGCTAGATTTATGACTCACATAAAAATGTTACACAGTTGCCTACGACTCCCAGTGAAGAATGTTGAGGCTGATAAATAGTGAGAGTTCAACATATAAGTAAGTGGGAGAAAAAATGGAAAAATTAGTAAATCTTTAAATCTTACGCTACAGATTAAATATTTTTAAATTACTTTGCTATTGGCTTATCGTGACAGTTAAGAGCATAAAGTTTTGATCCATAATTTTAAAAATATTTATTGAGTTGAATTCGGGCTCCCCTAAAACAAGCCTACAAAATTTAATGTCCCTAATCACACTCAAATAGCTGTCTCAAATAACTAACCTAAGGACTCAAAAGTTATGATCGTATGTAATATTAATTATTCTTTAGAAAAACAACAGCAGTCATGTTAAATCTTAATATATATTAATAGTGTTATTTGGTATTCCTAACTAATAAGGGAGTATTAATCTTGTATTTGTTAGTCTCTTAATTTCCTTTTGTTCTAACCCCAGTATTTCTCGGAATTCAGGTCTCTTTCCTTTCCTGACATGTGGACAACTACAAGAATTACTTAAACTAATGCATCCGTCTTTTTCCAATCCCTTCTCCACACTGCCACTTGAGCTGTCTTTCAAAAGCATCACTATCCCTTGAGGCCCAGGTTCCTAAAAACTATTCAGACTGCTCACTTGGGTATACACATGTTTCGACTACCAAGATCTAACTAATATTTTAAGTTTCATCCTTAAAAAAGTAGAATGACCGTATAATTTACTTGTAATTCCCAGGTACTTTTAAGAGTGAAAGAGAGAGCTATTAATAATTACCCTTCAGCAACAAGCTTAGAGCAGACTGTCAAGGCAAAGGTGCAAATGTAATTACCTTATTTAAGAGCCAAGAGTGCCTTTATTTTTTCAGAATAAATTAGTTCCTCTTACTCAGAGCTCTGTAGCAATTACACATAGTGCTGAGTTTTCTCATGATTGTGCATATTACCCCCACTAGGTTCAACATTCAAGATGTCAAAGATATATCTACATTCTGGATAACAAATATAGCATCAAATAGTTTTAAAATATTCGATGTATATATCTGGTGGTGAAGCAGGAGGTTGAAAGATGTAATTGAAAGAAAAGTCAAAAAATATCCAAGAAGCAAATAAATATCCAAGAATGGGAAAAAGATGAAGTAGCGATCCAATCACTCAGGTGAATCTATGAAATTATGTTGCATTGGAAAAATATTTGAGTATTTATGCCAAAGGAGAAAAAGGCAAATAATTACCTTATTATGTATGTGACATAGATTTTGAGTTTTGTGTTTATTCCTTGAGATAAATTCTACATGCTCCTTTATGTAGCAAGATACAAAGATAAAATATAAAGCACAAAATTTCAAGTTCTATTTTAAAATAATAAAACTAATACCATTCATAATGGTTACAAGAATACCTAGGTATAAATTTAATGCAGGAAGCGAAAAATCTTTCCATTGAAAGTTGTAAAACACATAAAAGAAATTGAACAGTACACCAAGAACTTGAAAGATGTCCCTGTTGATGTATTGGAAAGAATAAATATTGCTAAAATGTTTATACTATCCAAAGTAATGGCCGGGGATATAGCTCAGTGGCACAATGTCTGCTGGGCAAGCATGATGTTGTGTTCGATTCCCAGTATCAAAATAGTTTGTAGATTTATTGCAAGCTGTATCAAAATAACAATGGCATTTTTCACAGAATTAGAATAAAAGAAAACTAAAATTCATATGGAAACACAAAAGACTCCCAGGTGGCCAAAGCAAACTTGAACAAAAGAAACAAAGCTGGAGGTATCACACTTCCTTACTTCAAAATACACTACAAAAGTCTAGTAATCAGAATGGCTTGATCATAGTATGGAAACAAACACATAGAACAGTGAAAACAACTACAGCATTCAGAAATTATCTCGTGCATTTATGGGTAACTGGTACTTGACAAAGAAGCCAACAACATTAGACAAAGGAAAACATCTTCAATAAATGGTGCCGAGAAAACTGGATTTCATGTGCAGAATATGGAAATTCGATCCCTGTCTGTCATATTATACAAAAATTAATGGATCAAACTGTGAAAGGAATGGAAAGTAATACTTAAAACTGCAAAACTAATAGAAGAAAACACAGAGGCAACACCTGAAGACATCAGCAATAGGCAGTATTTTTTCATATAAGACTCCCATAGCATAGCAAACCAAAGCAAAACAGACAAATGGAAGTGTATCTAACTAAGAAGCCTCTTCACATGCAATAAAACAATGGATTAACAGACATTGACAAAATGGACAAAAGGTTTTGTAAAATAGAGTGGTACCTCAGCTTATAAACTTAATCTTTTTTATGATTTTGGGAAGATGGTGCATTAGTGTTTTGTGTGAGGAGGATGATCGTGATTATGTTTGTCACGTGTTTGCCACAATGTAGAATTTGCAAACAGATGCAAAATTTTGTCCTATGCTATTTGGTTTTGAGCCAAATTGTTTGCAAACAGAAGGGTTGGTGAAACAAGGTATTATTGTATTCATCT
The DNA here is from genome assembly GCA_004363535.1 of Dasyprocta punctata. Lineage (NCBI taxonomy): Eukaryota > Metazoa > Chordata > Mammalia > Rodentia > Dasyproctidae > Dasyprocta > Dasyprocta punctata. Next base: position 25,296 of record RJWM01019817.1, on the reverse strand, counting down.
GCCAAATGGTTCACATTTAGAATATAGAAGAAATTTTAAAAATTCGATAGAATGTAATCCAATAAATATTGGGCAAAGGATAAGTTCTTTAAAGAAGAAATTCAGATGCATAATAAATTTATGGAATGTGCTCAGCTTCAATAGCCATTAGAGAAATGCAAATCAAAATCACAGCATCATCTCCCCCAGCTAGGATGGCTGTTATCAAAAGACAAAAAATAACAACTACTGACAAAAATCAAAAATGTGGCTAAAGGGAAACTCATACACTATTGGTGGAAATTTAAATTACTAAGGCCACAGTATAAAACAGTATGGAGTATGCTCAAGAAACTAAATTAGGCCCATGCAATATGATGTTGACTGTCTTTTCCTACATGTGACCTTTGTTGTACTGAAGCATGTTTCTTCCATGCATAATTTGTTCAGAGCTTTTATCATGTTGAATTTTATCAAATGCATTTTTTATATCTATTGACTAATCAGAAGATTTTTGTCCTTTAGTTTGTTGATGGGCGTACACTGCATAGATTCATTCTCACATACCCAGGATGAATCCCATTTGGTCATGATAACTGATTTTTCTCAAAAGCCACTGGATTTCTTTTGATAGTATACATTTGATAATTTTTGCATCTATGTTTATTGGAGATATTGGTCTATATTTTTCTTTCTTGTTTTCTTTTTTTTCTGCATGTGTTGTAGCTGTTTTTCCTCTTCTAGTCTTAGTATCAAGGTAATGGAGGCTTTACAGAATGCGTTTGAAGGGGTACTCTTTCTTTTAATTTCTTAGGGTATTTTTGCAGAGGTGATATTAATTCTAGCTTAAAATTTTCATAAAATTCATCCATCAAGTCATCCAGTCCCAGATTTTTCTTTTTTGGGAAACTTCTTATTAGTGACTCAATCTCAATCTCACTCTTCGTTGCTGACTTGTTTGGCTTTTCTGTTCCTTTGTGGTACAATTTTGGTAGATTACGTATGTTGAAAAATTTATCCATTTCTAGATTGCCCAATTTGTTCCTGTATACTTATTTTCAATAGTCTCTAATAATCTTCAATATTTATGTAGTATCAGTTGTAAACTTTTTTCAATCATCATCATAATAATAATAAAAGTGTTTTTCATAATAATTTTATGTATTTGGTTCTTCTTTGTCTTGGTTAATATAGTTAAACGTTTGTTAATTTTTTTATCTTTTAAAAGAAGCAGCTCTTTAATTCGTCTTTTCTATTGCTTCTATAGCCTCCATTTCATTTATTTCTGCTCTGATCTTTGCTATTTGTTACCTTCTACTGATTTTCAATTTCATTTGCTCTTGCCTTTCTAGGCCTTGAAATACATTATTAGCTTGCTTCTTTGAAATATTCCTGTTTTTATAATGTAGGTGTTTATTGCTATCAACTTCTATCTCAGCTCTGCTCTTCCTATATCCCATAACTTTTGGTATGCTGTGTTTCCACTCTCTTTTATTTTAAGCTTTTTCATCCCTTTTGGTTTCTCTAATAACCCATTACTTATTTAGCAGCATGTTATCAAGTCTTAATTGATTTTTATAATTTCCAGTTATTGATTGGCTATTTATTTCTAGTTCTATTCTACTGTCATCAGAAAATACAGAAAGACAATATGTTTTCAATTCTTTTTTAATTTGTTGAGCCTTGTTTTGTGTACTAATGCATAGCCTGTTCTAGAGAATGTCCCATGGACTAATGAAAAGTATGCATATTTTGTAGCTATTGGATGAAATACTCTGCAAATTTTCATTATTATTGTGTCTTGATTTTGTGTCCATTCTACAAGACTATGTTAATTGAGGAATTTAGCCCATTAACATATAAGAATATGTTGATAAAAGAGGAGTCATTCCTGTTATTTAGTTAAATTTATGTGTACCTACCCTTCTGGTGGGTTTTACATCTTCGTGTATTGTCGTGATGGTAGTTATCTTTCTTTTGCTTCTGAAGGTAGAACTTCATTAAACATCTTTGGAAAGGCCCCAGTTTGATGGTAATGAACTCCCCTAATCTTTGCTTTTCTTGAAAAATCTTTATTTCTTCATTTCTGAGGGATGTCTTCGCTGAATTAGCTTGTAGTATTTATGGTTAAAATTATATTTTTAGAATTTGGAGTATGCTATTTCATTCTTTCCTTGGTTGTAAAGTTTCTGCTAACAAATCTGCTGTTAATCTAATGAGGTTTCCCTTAAAAGTATGTCGATATTTTTCTTCTGGTTTTTAGAATTCTCTTTTTCTTGTATTTTTGATTCTTGCATTTTCTTGTACTTTTGATAGTTTAACTGAAGAATGCCATGGTGAATGTTTTGCTTTGTTTTGTTTTGTTATGAATGTTTTTTAAGGTCATGTTTCTTTGGGATCCTATGAGTTCCATTTACTTGGATGTCCATAACTTTCTCAGGATTGGGAAAGTTTTCAGCTACTATTTCATCAAATATATTTTCTATGTTTTTCCTCTTTTTATCTTCTGTGGGTACTCGCAAAAGCCAAGTATTTACTCATTTAATAGTGTCCCAAATGTTTCAAAGGATGTCTTCATTCTATCTTTCTTTTTTTGCAAGACTTTTTTTATTGTTTGTTTTCTTTTATCTGACTTAGATATTTCAGAATACCTGTATTCAAGTTTATACAGTCTTTCTTCTGCTTGATCTACTCTGTTGTTACATTTCTAGTTCTTTGCTGAATTTCTTATTTATCTCATGCTTTGTTTTCTTAACTTTCTTCAAATGAGTGTGTATATTCTCTTGAATCTCACTGGCCATCCTTACAATCATTTTTTAAAGGTATTATCAAGTATTTCATCAATATTGTTTTCTTGAAAATCTTGCTAGAGTGTTATGGTATATTTCTGAAGACAATATTACGTCATTTTTCACATTTCTTATGATTCTCTTTGAGATTTATACATCTAAGAAATCGGTTATCTCTACCATTTTTATAACATAGCTTTCATAGTAATTGACTTTCCCTTGAAGATGTGTCATGAAGTATTGGCTTGGCATGCAACATTGGCATACAAATTTATTAATGTGCAAAGAGGAAAAAATCAGATCACAGAGAAAAATCACAGAAGTATGACAACTCAAATTGATTCAGACACTTATATACCATGATTCTATAAAGGATGAGAAATACAGACAACATTAGGAGCTATAAATAATTACAGGGGACTTTAAAGGACTTGGAGAGCAGATCAAACATTGACCTGAGACAAACTTAGTTTGTGTCTCAAAACAGATCATTGTAAATGACTTTATAGCAAAACAGAGAATACTAGTGTGTACCACAGTCTATCCAGGTGTGCTGACAGGTTTTAGTCTTTCTTCCTGACATATTAGTTTACTCTTCTCTGGTTAATGAAATTTCAGTGAGAAGACTGAAATTAGCAGGTGTTCTTGGGAGACTCTATCAGGTGGATAAAAAACTTTGCAGAAAATCTCTCACTTTGCTGAGAAAGACAGAAAAAGGTACATTAGAAGATCCTTGATTCTGGGCCTGCTTTTAAAGACTCTACTTTTACTTTAGATCAAATGACTCAGCATACCTCCCCCGCCAAAAAGACATACTTCGAAATGTTTTCTAAACCCCAATACAGGCAAGACTACATTCAAGATTATCAGGTCATTGCAACTGACTAGAGATTGAGTTCAACTGTACTAAAAACAAAAGACAGAAATAATTTTAAATGCTGGCAAAAATTAATGGAAAAGTACTGGTAGTTGTTGGATGAGAGGAGATAGGTCAGTGTGGTAGGACCACCTGTGTTTACACAGGGATGTTTAGAGAAGTTCCTAAGCTCATGAAGAAGAAAAATGAGAACCCTATCCATTCAGACGATTATGTTTCAAAGGAATGACCCCACAGTTCGTAAGAAAGCAAATGTGCCCATATGCAGATACACACATATATATTTAGTAAAGACATGTAAAATGATCTTACAACATATTCTATAATTTTAATGAAATCTAACTTCTCTGATTTTTTTAAATGCTTCCACTATACATGGCCCAGAATCTCTTAGATGGACAGGACTGGTAAGAAACTATTCTAGAGACACACTTCAGTTAATCTGAGAATGAACCTCAGGCAGTCAGAATCCCCAAAGTTATAGCAGCACACCAAGCCACTTTAGAAGCCAGCCGCAGGTGCCGTCCTGAAAGATGAAGGGCAAAATACTTCCTACGATTTTATGTTCTGTTTAAGCAAGGACAAGGAATGTCTCAAATATTTTAGCCAATCTAATATTTTAAAACACTATTTTCACCTTGTAATTCATTTATATCATCCATTATGCTAATTGCAAGCCATTAGTTCTGCCAATGAAAACGTATCACTAACATGCTAATTAGCTAATCTTTGGTGCTAGGGATAAAGAAAGCTAAAGCACTTAGAATTGTATTTCTGGAGTGTGGCTTTACTAATTAAGTGCTAGTTGAAACCCCTAGAGTGGGAATACTGGATTAGGGCAACTGACTATCCCTCAGGTAGAGATTAAAGCTAACTAATCCGCATTTACATCACACTGTTTATGCTGAAGGATTGTAAAGTAGATTATAAACATCACAACAACCACTACCTAACATGCACATAAGCCCCAGTTATGAATTTTAAAACTGTCAAACTCTTGTTTAGCCCTTCCATTGAATGAGAAATTGTGGTCTTAGATTTATTTTCCGACTGATTTGACATGCACTTTACAAATGTGGTCTCTACAATCAACATTTAAGAAGAGAAAAAGGAAAATGTATTTAATGTTTCTGTCTAAATGTTTAGCACTGTACCTCAGAGGAAAATGTTTCTTCATTTCTTTATTATGTCATCAGCTTATGGCCTGAAGCATAAAGATAAATTTCCCCCAAGTGTTTCTTTTTATTAATAAGATAGAAAATAAATAAGAACTTCCAGCATTCTAAGATACAGTGCTTTTTTCTTTAATATGACTGCATTAATCTTTACTTCTGCAATGCTGATGAAAAAACAAGTAGCATTATTGTTGTTTAGTCTTGAATAAGACACATTAACAAAGTTAATCCAACGTAGATGTACTGCATCATGCATCTGAAACTTACTGCATTAATGCAGCCTTCAAACCTGGAGGATAGCAATATAATTTTCTTTTGGAAGTCAAAACATCATAGATCAACTCATGGCAGAGCTTATTGAAATACATTTTGATATATTTTCCTTCTACTTATCTTACATATGAATAATGGTCAATTTATATCTCAAATGTGGTTTCTTGTGTCATATACTTGAAATACTATAGGTGATAAGGAAAGACTCCTGATCATTAAATATTAAATTTTTGCTAAGGTGCTATAAAAGCACAGAATGACCAAAGGGAGGAGGTGTTAAAAACAAGGGAAGCATTGACCTATTGAATTACTTTTAATTTTCTATGTGAATACAATGGTAGTTAGTTTACATATACATAACTAATTAATAGGCTTTAATCATATTTCTCTGGTAAACAATGTGTTAGCATTTATAAATTAATTATTTCATCTCAACTTTGCCTAAGTTACAGTTTCATAAAAAAAAATAGGCTTTATTTTCATGTTGCCTAAGGTGAAGCCTATTTTTCTTGGAATGGACTTTTAGAATATTCTTAAATTCATCAAGCTGATAAATATTTTGTGTTGTCATTAGTAGGAATGATCATACTTGGTCAATGCCCACCATACCAATATCTGAAACGTAGCTAACCTGTTCAGAAGGAAATTATGATGAGAACAATTACTGAATGTAGAAAACAACTACATTTGTCTTACAAATGCTAGAACTCCTGCTCTGACCAGCTCTTCTGTTCTATTAGCCATATTTTATAGCCATCCAATGGTCACTCATGGATCCTCACAAGTGAAACTTTCCTTTGGTTGACTCATTTCTAATGTACAGCAATATCTAAATCTTCTGTCTCTCACTTTATTGAAACGTACTATCCTGATCTCATTTCCTCTGCCTCAGATATCAACTAGGAAACTAAGCAAACTAATTTATATTGTGCTATTAATATAAGGTAATGGTTTAATAGAAAAACATATATGGATTCTAATACGTTTGTTATGTGGGGAGAAAGGAACCATTCTACATTGTTACTGGGCATATAAACCAGCACAGCTACTATGGAATCCATATAGAAATTCTTCAAAAAACTAAAATGAAAAATTCCATTTGATCTAGGTACTCCCCTTCTAGATAGCTTCCCAAAAGAGCTAAAGACATCATATTAGAGTGACACATGCATATCCATGTTTACAGCAGCACAATTCACAATAGTTAAATCTTGGGAGCATCCTATATGTCCATCAACAGATGAAAAGATTATGAAAACATGGCATTGTATTTACCCACAGTGGAGTACAACTCTGCTTTAAAGAAAGATACACTTGAGTCATTTGTAGAACAGTGAATGCACCTTAAGACCATAATGTTAAGTGAAATAAAACAGATACACATCTTAAATATCATGTTGTTTCTCTTATGTGAAAACCCAAATTAAAAATAAGAACAAAATAAAAGATAATAAGAAAGAGGGAGATATATCTTTTGCAAAAGGGAAACAGACCAACAGAGGGAGGGAAGGGAAAGGAAAGGGATAGAGAAAGATATTAAGATGTGTTGTGTGCATGTTCCAACTTCACACAAGGAATGCAAACATTATGTACTACACATGTACTAATAAATAAAATAAAACACATTGTCCTAGTTTGTGCTATTGGGAATATACCAGTGAAGTATATCAGTAAAGAAAGCATACAAATCTGCTGAACCTTGTGAAGCTTGCATTCTGGCAAGGAGAAAAAAGATACCAGAAAATAAACAGAGTATAGTATATTGGAAGGTAATTAGTACTATGAAAAAAAATAAGAAAATTGTTCAAGATAGAGACCAGTAGTACAAGGATGGGCAACAGATAGCAATCATTGAAAAGATGACATAAAAAGAGAAACTTGAAAGAGGTAGCAAGCCACCTAGACATCTGTGAAAAGTGACAGACAGAGCAGCCAGTGCAAAGATTTAAGTCAGCAACACACCTCGTATGTTACTCAGTTTTCCTGTTTCTGAAGCTGAGATACTGTACCCAACACTTACATCAAAAAGGAGGAAATTTTTCATGTAGCTCATGGTTTTGGAGAATTCAGCACAGTAGTCTGGATCTAAGGAGAAAACATCATGGCAGAAGGGTATGGCAAAGCAAAGCTGCTTAGTCCATGGTAGCCAGGAAAAAGAGCAGGGGAAGAGTGCTAGAGAGGAAGTGACAAGGGACCAGACATAGACGCCAGGGCCATGCTTCCATTACTCATGCAGACACAGCCAGAAGTGCGCTCCACCCCGCCCCCTCCCCCTGGGGTAGATCCTGACGCTAATCAGGTTGAAACTCCACCAACCACCATACCTAGTTTCCTTGAGCTACACCAGATGGGACTGTGTAGCTCAGCACAGAGAGCCAGGGAGAGCATAGTAAGAGAAGATTTCAGAAAAATAAAAAGGAAAAAGGAGCAAGAAATGAAAGATAAAATTTTCTAGGACCTTGTTAATTAAAGAAAAAAAAAACCCTTAGGAATTTAGCCTATTGTGGCCATACATGCTGAGGGAATTCCCATTACAACTACATGTTAATTCCCTTTCTTCAGTCAACAGTTTTGAATGCCCGATAAGTGTCAAGCATTATGTGATGTGAAAGGGATTCAAAAATGGAAAAACTGCTTTTGGAGAGTACAAACTACAACAGGAATATGAAGTAGGCTATTATAGCACAACGTAGAAAGTTCTGTAACTGTTATATTTGTAGTGAACACTTAGATGAAGGGGAAAATAGTTTTCGATGGAGCACAGCAGTTAAAACAAGGCCTGGAGACTTGAGAAAGAAAGAGTAGGAATTACTACAACTAAGCTGAGCCCAGTGGAAGTAAAAGAAATAGTTAAAACAAAGTCAGAAAGTAACAAAAAGCATAATGTTTCCTGGGTATTACAGTTGTACAGCTTTCCTGCTAGAAAATATATGGTCTTGTAAGCATCAGTGAAGAGTGAACTATGTATCCTGCCACAATGCCCTGCCTTAACGGGTAAATTGGGTGCGGGCCCTTAATGGGAGGAACAGCAGAACTAGTCATTCACACTCATTCATTCAACTCAAGACCATGAGGCTACACAGTTCTTTCTGCGGTTCTGGCAATTACAAAAGCATCTCTACCAAAGGAAGCTGACCTATAAGCACAGGTGAGCCACCCCTGCTTCCGCAGGCATAGATGATGGTGATTCATTAGCATAAAAGAAGCAGCACATTTTCATCTCCATCACCCTCCTCCAGCTACTGTGACTCACAAAACCTTTTATCCTAACAACAGTTCTGCTAGATAGGAATTATCGTCCCCCACTTTATGAAACATTAATGGGAAAAATGCTTTTAAGTTACTGCAACGGCTTGTTTCTTTGTTGAAGGTTACCCCTGACATTCATCTCAGGAGTAGATACAGTCTGAGAACCTCAATAATGTGTTATTTTTAGTATTCATCAGAGGAGGCCGTCAGAGCCTCATGCAGCATGAGAGCTGCTCAGACAGAGAAAAGCTCCTGGAAGGATCAGCAGAGTGGAACCTGAGGAGAGGACGCTAGTAAAAAAACTTACGACCAACCAACAACAGGCCTCAAAGAAATGTGGTGTCTAATATTCAGTTTTAAGCAGTATCCTTAAAATTAAAGTAATCCTCCCTCTCCTCACTCTGTTATGCTCCAGAGATGAGAACAGTAGCTTCCATTTACAGCATAAACCGGGTAAAAGAAAATTGGACAGAAATTAAAACAGCAATTGGTGTTTCAAACACAGAAAAAAGATCTAAGAGTTTACCTGTTACACTCTTTCCCCTCATCAGCACCCTGTGCGAGCAACTATCATAGTTAGTGTGACACAAATTGTCCATTTCACTTCATCGTAGAAAAAATTCCAGCTCCCAATCTAATTGTTCATTTCCTCATGATTTCTAACTGGTAGATGGACCAAGAAAAGAAAAAAAATTAAAATAAATGAAAATAACCACTGAATGTTTACTCTGATAAAACTCAATCTGCTGTGATAGTCACATATTCCCTCTAGAGAAGAGTTAAGACTTTTAAAAAATTTATTAGTATATGTTTGCAGTACATAGTAATTACTTTCATCTTGGGGAATTGGTGCATATACATATGCATCTCAATTATGTTTAGTCTCCCCAGTGCATCCATCCTCTCTACCCTTCTTCTAGATCTGCTTTCCATCTCTGTTTTGCTCTTCAAATTATTTATATTTTGAGTTTCTCATGTTGGAGAAATCATCCAATATTTATCATGTCTGATTTATTTCACTTAGTGTTAAGATCTCAATATCCATCCATTTTCCTACAAATGACTCAACTGTATTCTTCTTTATGGCTGAATGCTAGTTCATCATGTATATATACCACATTTTATGCAACCATTCATGTCAGTGGACGTGTAGGTTGCTTCCATAATTTAGCTATTGTGAGTTGTGCTGCTATAAACATGGGCATTCATGTACCACCATAATATGATGACTTTAGCTCATGCAGGAAGGTATCCAGATTTTTAGCTTTTTTTAAACAAAAAAAAGAATAAAAACAATACTACAGAATTTCAAAACAAATGAATAGAAGATTAACAATGGTTAATATATTGCATATTGTTATCGTCAAAGTAGTTGTTCAGGTCACAAGATATAAACACGCAAAATTGATCAAACAATGAAAACACAAACTTTTTTATGAACTAAGAGATTACTATAATTATATATATATATATATATATATATATATATATACATTCTTTTCCTTCTTTCTTTTCTCCTTTCCCCATCCCAATTATTCTTTCGTTTCAAGAAGTTACTGCCCCTTTCACTTTCATTAGATCTATTGCACATTTTGGATCTTATTTACTGTTTCATTTTTTACACTAGGGAAAAAATGTGATGTTTACACACGTGAGTCTGATTTATTTCACTTATGTGTATGGTCTCAAGTTACATCCATTTACCTATAAAACCCTTGAGTTTATCCTTCTTTATAGCTGAGTGGTACTCCAATGTATAAAAATACCACATCTTTATCCATTTCATGGTTAATGGTCATTTGGGTTGTTTCCAAACTTTAGCTGTTACAAATTGTAACATCATACCACAGTATGCAGATATAAACATGGGTGTACATATATTACTGTGGTATGATGTTTTCAGTTATTCTGAGAAAATACCCAGAAGGGGAATAGCCAGGTCAAATGGAACCTCCAATCCTAGTTTTTTGCGGAATGTCCACACTGATTTCCACAGTGGTTTCACCAGTATGCCCTCCCACCAACAATGGAGAAATGTTCCTTTTTCCCAACAGCCCCTCCAGCATTTGTTATTGGTTGATTTCTTGATTTAACCATTCTTTCTGGAGTGACATGGATCTCAGTGTTGTTTTAATTTGCATTTCATGAATGACCAGTGATGGTGAACACTTTTTCATGTATTTATTTGTCATTTGTATTTCTTCATCTGATAAATGCATATTCATCTCAGACACCCATTTTTTAGATTTTTGTGAAAGGAATCTCCATACTGATTTCATTTATTGTGACTGTACACATCTCAGAAGACAAAGCACAAATGGCCAATAAATACATGAAAAACCGTTTGGCATCTTTAGCCATAGAAATGCAAATCACCAAAACAACAGTTAGATTCCACTTTACTCCCCTTAAAAATGGCTATTATCAAGCACTCAAAATACAAGTGCTAGCAAGGTTGTGGGGGGAAAGGAACCCTTGTACATTGTTGGTGTGAATGTGTCATTGTAGTCAGATCTGGTTAGTTTCAAATTTCTGTTTTCACCTCCTGGCCATTTTTAAAATGGCTTCAAGGTACAGCTCATTGGGATAACTATGGTTTATGTGGTCTATAGGTAAAATGGTGTAGAAGTGGTAAAAGTATACTCCTTGGCTGCCCAGGGTGATAGTTCTTGCCTCTGGCATTGGTGCTTGGCTTGCTGGTCTTCCTAGCTCAGTTCAGCAGTTAGTAGACCTTATAGCCTGATTGCTCTTGGAGCTGTAATGTTCTCCGGGACACATGTTTTCCCATATGTCCTTCTAGAAATCTATCATATTAATGTATCTTCTACCATTTATTCTCCTTCCCACATGCCAGGCAAGCAATGAAGCATCAATCCAATATACAAAACATACAGGACACTGAAAGAGGAAAATCTCTCTCTCTCTCTCTCTCTCTCTCTCTCTCTCTCTCTCTCTCTCTCCCATGTTTAAATTCCAACAAATTTCCATGTTTCAAAAATTCTGGGGTATTTTTTTCATTGTTAGATGTTCACAATTCATCCTTTTATTATCTCATTAACATGGCATCATTTTAATCTCTTGGGAGCAGGTGGATCCTTTAAGTAGAGGACAGTTAACTAGCAGTCACACAAAACCTTTTGAAATTTTTCATGATTGCTCTTATTTCAGGAGATCTCAATTAATAAACATTTGTTTTGCAAAAATATGTTACTTGAATTGACCCAAAATGATATATAGAAAATGACAACAAACCTGCCAGACCTAACTGTTCATACTATGGGTAATAAAATCCTGCAAAAAAGGAAACATCTGTGATAAAGTCTTTTTTGCCTTATTACAATTTTATATTTCAGAAATAAAAAGAGTTTATAATAATTTCAACAAGAAATTAGGGCATTAAGAGTTCAAGTTTAGGCTGAAAGTTGAACTTTACGAGTCTAGACTCTGGCTTAAAACAAAACAAAAGAATCACTATTTTGTTCTTATTTTCTCCAAGAAGAAAAACAATCTTCAGTGCATAAAGTATTTACAATTGATGTACTTTAAATGAAAATGATTTCTGAGGTTTAGAAAATTTTCATCCCAGGATATGGAAAGACATCTCAGTTGTAATTGAGATTCTACCACCCATAATTTTGAGAAATATTGAATAATGAGAGAGGGAAGGTTTCAAAAATGTGATTGTATCTGAGCTGCTCTTCTCACTTTTGTGGAAGTGAAAATGGTCTTTAAAGGGAAAAATCACAGGCACAAAACTGAGAAAGTAGAAATTAAAATTTAGCTAGAGGGTTAGTACATGGAGAAAGCAGTTAAAGAGAAGCTTGGCCAATGTTGAAATCAGATTCTGGGGAACTGTGGAACACAGGATAAGTATTTTAGTGCTTCAGCCTTAAATCTGAGGAACACAGTCATATATCCATTATTATTTATCCTATCAAAGGAATTCCACTACCATCAAACACACTTTTTGACATTCCATACCTGTGTGTCAACCATGATTCCCTGGATTATTTCAACTCTGTACAAAAGTTTTATCCATCTTCTCCATACAACTAGGGAACTAAGTAGCAAGTGCACATGTCCTCAGAAGGTGTCGAGAGAGAGGGTCTTAATAGCACTTTTGAAGGTGAGGTGTATAAACTTGGCCATAGAGCAGAAAAAAAACGTTTTCCAAGAATGGCAAATAGTGAGAACTCTACAGAGCAAAAAGGCTGAGAGACAGAGAAGATTGGTTAGGCTAATAAAGAGAAGTATGAAGGTATATTACAGAAGAAAAGCTGTATTTTACATTACCTACTTCCACTTAGTATAAAGTGCCCAAGGACAGAAAGCTGACTTACTACCTACAAAAAGAAATGACTATTTCCAAAGATTTGATAGATTTTCCTGCCATGGCCAGTCATGCCCATGCTCTTTACTTCCTTTATGTGACTCATGATGATTTCTGTGTTTTTTCCAAGGTAAGAAATCAGAATGTGCCTGTTAGACAATATATCTTTTCCATCGCCTTCCAAATTTTACAATCAGGAGTGGTAATAGATTTCTCCATAGTTTATGTTCCCTTCTCCAAAGGTAGTACAAATTTATATTCAATAATCACCTCTGTTTTTTCCCCTTCAAAGGGCAGAAGTGACTCTCTTGAGTATGAAAGAACAATGATAAAGTTTTGAATTTATACAGAAAGATTCTCGCCTTTCAGTCTTGCCTTATCAGATGTGTTCTCCATATGCTTTAGAAACACCTTTTTTGATAAATACTATTCATTTCAAATGCATTGGCAATTATGCTGAGAATAATCCAGACACTAAATATGCATTTATTTGATAATTAATGGAGAATGGTAGGCCCTGAAGAGTAAGTACGTATGAACTAAACGCAGTATCGGTTGGTGTTTTCAACAGGGAAGAACAATTATGAAATTATTTACTGTCTGAAATTAAGGACAAGCAATAAAGGTAATTCACTTCATATTATTTGTAACTGTATTTACAAAAAAAATCTTTAACTTCTGATCCCAGTTCTCCCAGTATAAAAGGGATACTATTTATAGTTAAAAACTGAGGAATAGGGGGCTGGAGCTGGAGCTCAGTGGTAGAGCTCTTGCCTTGCATACACAAGGCCCTGGTTTCAATTCCCAGCACGACAAAAAAATAAAATAAAATAAAACATGAACAATAGGAAGAACAAGGTTGCGATCCCTGAAAAAAAAAATAAGAGGAAAGAAATTGGAGCCCTATGATTGCATCAGACTGCTGCTAGAATCAGTTTCTACAAGGAAGGAGAATGCAAAGACCAAAGTACCATTATAGTGAAGAAAGAGAGATCGGATTTTGAGGAGATAAAAGCCACTAGAATTGCCATCTAGAATATCAGAGAGTGCTCTGGAGAGACCTTGGCTGAATAGTAGTCTATTCATATATAAGACAAAACTAGACAAGACCAAGGAAATAACCCCTGAATAGTATTAAGCAGAGAGCTCAAAATTGTTCATATTTTTTTTTTACCAGGATTGAAACAGCACGTAACACAGAGAGCAAGGTACAATATTCTGAGGATGATAACTTCATCATAGTGGAGTTAATTATCCCATTTTAAGGGTTGCTCTGCACCTACCCTAACAAAGCATAAAATAAAGGTTTGAATTATCTAACTGTTTTAAAATAATATGACTTCATGTCAGAATAAATCCCAACATAATTTGGAAACACATCTGAATGTAGCAATCAAGAATCTTTTTTACAATCACCAATGTTCAATAACAACATTACTAGTTATATAAAGAAAAAGAACATAGGGCTCATGACAACAAAACAATCAATAGAGTCAGAAAAAGAAATAAGAGATCACAGAAGTATCATTGCAGTGTATGTATGTATGTATGTATGTATGTATGTATGTATGTATCACTGGAGATTGAACCCAAGGTCTTGGCACTAAATTACACCCCTAAACTCCCCACATTTTCTTAAAATTTGAAACAGGGTCCTCATATGTAACTACAAATCTAGTTTATGTGGTTAAAGTTAACAAATTAAATATTACTTCTGCATATTATTTTCTAGGATGTGATTCTTGCTACTGTTATTGCTGATGATGTTACTTTAGTCAAAAGCAGCATAATTTGCATAAACAGCTATTCTTCCTGGTGTTCCAAGCATAAGACTGACTAAGGGTCATATAAAATACTGTCGCACAGTGCTAAAGAACAAGGGGTTGGGTCAAATAGACAGCAACTTGTCATCCCCAACAAATTGAAGATGGGTGATCTTGCAGCACACTCAAAACCTAAAAACAAGTTACACCTGGAAGATACGTCAAAGAAGTAGTCATTTCTTAAAGGTTCTCAATATCAGCAATAAAGTAACCCACAATAGGGAATTTACAAGCATCATCCCAGGAATTAAACTAAAAAAGAAAAGAAAATGAGAAGATGCTCAAACAAGATACAACCCCAGACATCCAGTTCACCAAAGACAAACCCAGGGGGCAATAAGTTAGAACAATCTAAAAGCCACCCACCTGGTCTCTCTGAAGTGGTAACAGCAATGCAATTTAATGGGACTCTAAAAAATCAAATCAGAAATAATTTCTCAGATAACTGCCAAGTTGGTGTGCATAATGAAAATCATGCTGACTGACTCTAGAGCAGATACAAACAAACAAACAAAAATAGAGATGCTTGAGAAAATTGTGAAAGCCATGAATGCTCAGCGTAGGAAAGAAATGGAACCCATAAGGCAGATTCAAGCAGATATCTAGGAGAACAAAAATTCTATTGAAAGTATACACAGCAGATTAAGCCAATGTGAGGACAGGATCTCAAATATAGAAGAAAGGCTTGTAGTTAGCAATCATGAAAGGAAAGATTTCTTAAAAATAGCAAGGGACCATGAGAAATCAATCCGGCAGCTGCTAGATGAAGCAAAGAAGAATAACTTAAAGATTGGAGTCAATGAAAAAGCAGGAGATAGCACAAATGATATGAAAAACATGTTCACAGATGTTGTGGCAGAAAACTTCCCTGATAGGGAAAAAGAATTTGACATACAGGTAAGTGAGCTATATAGAACTCCAATTAGCCAAAAAACCTGCAGCCAGGCATATCATAACCAAGATTCCAGAAATTCAACACAAGAATACAATCTTAAAACCTGTTATGGAAAAGAAACACAGCACCTATAAAGGGAAGTCAATCAAAACCACAGCTGACTTCTCAGCACAAACCCTCAAGTCAAGGAGAGTTTTGAGTGAAATATCTCAAGTTCTAAAGGGAAACAACCTTCAACCCAGACTGATGTACCCCACAAAACTATCCTTCAAAACTGATAGAGATGTAAGATACTTCCATGACAAAGAACATCTGAGGAAATTTATGACCACCAAACCAGTACTCCAAAATGCTTTGAAGGACATTCTAGAAAAAGACAACAAGGACTACAACTCAATGAATCCCAACAGAAGAAATCTACCTGCCCAGGCAAACAATTAAACAGAGGGAGTGAAAAAAAAGTGGGGGTAGCCAACAGCAGAAAATAACATGACAAGCATAATTCAATACATAATCAATTACAACCATCAGTGTTAATGGTCTCAATTCACTAATCAAAAGATACAGACTAGCAGAATGGATCAAGAAGTAAGATCCAACAATATGTTGCATACAAGAAATACATTCAATTCAAAAAAATTCATAGACTGAAAGTTAAAGGATAGAAAACATCCTGTACCATGCAACAGGAACACAGACAAAAAGCAAGAGTAGTTTTCTATTTGCAGACAAAGTGAATTTCAAGCCCAAGACTGATTGAGAGATAAAGAAGGTCCCTATATCCTTGCAAAGGAAACAATCAAAGCAGAATATGTACTTAAATATATATATTTATAACAATCATAAATACATATGCAACAAATACCAGTGCACCCAACTATATAAAACAAATATTAACAGGCACAAAAAATCAAATAAGCACGAATACAGTTGTATTAGGGGATCTCAATATCCACTGTCACAAAAGGATAGATCAACTAGACAAAAAAATCAACAATGAAATTGAACCAAACTTTTAAACAGATGAACTTAGTAGATGTCTAGAGTGCTCCACCCCACAACACCAGAATACACATTCTTCTCAGCTGTACATGGAACATTCCCCAAAACAGATCACATACTAACTCATAACACACTTAAGTAAATGCAAAGCAATTGAAATTATCCCATGTGTATTATCAGACCATAGTGCAATGAAATTGGAAATTAGTGGAGGAGAAACCACAAGAATTTCATCGACACATGAAAATTAAATATCACCCTCTTCAACAATGAATGAATCACAGTTGCAATTAAAAAAGAAATTAGACAGTTTCTACAGTTAAATGTGAGACACCCTTGTGAGACGTGCCTGGAGAGGGTGAGAGCTAAACGGAGATTGACTGAAATTCCCTGAGATGCTCAAAGTCAGGCCAGGGAACTCAGAGGCCCTGTATTCTGTGTTGGAAGGCCAGATTAGGCAAGTGCAACCATCTCAGGGACTGGATGTGAAGGAGATGGCATTCAGTCCAGTGGTCTGCTTGAGCTTTTGTACCACTGCCTACATCCAGGAGAAATTATTAGTCTGATTTACAATCAATTATTATCTGAGCTGCCTAAGTGTCTACATTAAAATCATAGACTCCAGTGCTCTGGTTCAGGGTAGTTCATGAGTGGTTCTTAGGGTTTGTCAATATCCACTTTATATTTGGTACCACTGTTGTCACTGAATTTACTACTAAGGTGACATAGTTGTTATTGTCAACTGGTTTGCTCTCTATGCCAGTATCTGGATTGCATGGGGCTCACAAACAACTGTGGTTCATTCCCAAAGAAATAGGAACTAGATCAAAACTGCTTACCTGAACACGCACACACATGCACACACACACACGCACATGCACACACACACACACACACACACACACTAAATAAACAAGTGGAAACATGAGAAAAAAGGAACAAAATGCCCCCAAAACTCCCCACTCCCCCAAAGCCAATGCAGGGGAATCGAAGGGAAGAAAATCATAAGCAACACAGCAGAAATGTCTGAAAGATATCAGTGGAGGTAATGAAACAGCTCAGTAAAATGCTTGATGAAGTCAAAGAAGATATAACCAAACAAAGAGCTACTGACCCAAATGAAACAAGTGATCAGTAAGTCTAGAGAAGACACTAATAAAAATCTAGTGAAGCTAAAGAAAGAGATCCAAAACATGACCATCCAGCACAATAAAGAATGGGAGTTCAAAACAATGTTCCAAACAGAAATCCAGGAGATTAAAACTCCAATTGAAAGTCTGGGCAGCAGAAGCAACCAGTATGAGGACAGAGTATCACATCAAGAAGTCAGGGCTGTGGTTAATGATTAACTAATGAAAAATACCCTAAAAACAATATGAGAGAAGCTGGGCATGATGGCACAGGCCTATAATTTCAGCACTCAGGAGGCTGAGGCAAGAGGATTCTTATGAGTTTGAGGCCACCAAAACTCCCTAATGAGTTCAAGGACACCCTGGATTACATAGTGAGACTCTGTCTCAAACATAAAAATAAAAAACTATAAGAGAACATGAAAATGGGGTCAAACATCTGGTAGGTGACTCAAAGAAGACTAATATAAGAATAATTGAAATTAATGAAAAAATCAGAAGATAGCACAAAGTGTACAAAACACCTGTCTACAGAAGTAATAGCAGAAAATTTTCCAGACATGGAAAAAGAACCTAACATACAGATAAGTGACTTATCTAGAACACTGGATAGCCGTGATTAGAAAGAAAATAGTCCATATCACATATTAATTAAAATATCAAAAATCTTACACAAGAACAGAGTCTTAAAGGCTGCTAGAGAAAAGTGACAAACTGCCTATAAAGGAAAACCCATCAAAATTACAACAGATTTATCAACCCAAACCATAAAGGCAAGGAGAACTTGGAATGAAGTGTTTCAAACCCTAAAAAAAGACAACTTCCAACCCAGTTTGACATATCTGGCAAAATTACCTTTCAAAATTGATGGAGAAATAAGATATTTCCATGGTAAAAAAAAAATTCTGAAGAAATTAAAACCACCAAACCAACACTCGAAAACTTCTCAAGGACATCCTAGAGAGAGTTGAGGAAGCTAACAATGCTAAGCAGTCCAAAAGAATAAATGCATCAACTAGGGCTAGCAATTAAGCAGCAGAGAAAGCCAACAAATAAGCACATAATAAAATGAAAGGAATAAGTCAATAACTATCCACGTGAATGGACTCCGTTTGCCAATCAAAAGACATAGATTAGCACAATGGGTCGAGAAACAAAAGCCGATATGCTGCAGACAAGAAACACATCTAATGTGAAAAAACAAATTCATAGACTAAAAATCAAAGGATGGAAAACAATAGTCCATGCTATAGAGCCCAAAAATAAGCAGGAGCAGCTATCCTATTTTCAGACAAAGTAGACTTTAGGCCAAAGCTGATCAAAAGAGACAAAGAAGAACAGTTCATACTGGTTAATGGAACTATTCAGCAAGAAGAGATAATAATTATAAATGCACGAAACCATCGTAAATGCAACTTCATAAAACAAACAGTAATGGACATAAAAGGTCAGATAAACACTAATATAATTATAGTGGGAAAATTCAGTCCCCCACTATCACATATACACATTCCTTGTTTAATGACTAAATTACATCCCTGTGACTAAGTCGTTAAATGAATTGGCCACTAAATGAGGAATTGTATGTAGCGTAGGCACATTGTAATATTCAGAACAAAGAAATCATCAAAGGAAATTCCAACTTGATGATTTTGCTTGTATTTGCATAGCTCTTACATGCAGCACTGCAATGTATAACCGAGCATAAAACTAGAACTGTATAGTACAATCACCAAAAAATCACAGTATTGTATAAACAAGGTGTACTATACAAAAAACATTGAGGCTGTATAAATAAGATGTACAAAACTGTTAAAAAAAAAAAAAAGACAGTCATTAGTCTGAGTGGCTGGTCATAAGTACAAATAGTCCTTAAGCAGGTAGGTCATTAAATGAGGAACAGTGTCCAAAAGCAGCACCCAGTACATCGTAAGCACTCAATTGGTATTAGTTGTTAATAGTATTTTTGTTAATTTTTATTTGCTTTTTTTCTAATGTTAGCTATTTTTGTAATCAGAATAAATGTTACTTTGAAGATTTTAGTTACAGGAAGCCCCTAAAATCACAAGATAAACAATTCTTATCCAGCTCTTAAATTTATTTTAGAAAATTTAAAGCAAAAGTAACATACAAATAAGCGACCTTCCTAGTAAATGTCTCAAATTGCAACACTGAAAGAGCCCATAGGATAGACACCCTCAGGGGACTAGAGTTGAGGACAGACTGAGAAGGGAGGTTGTGACAGACTGAGTACGGGCTTCCTGGCCCTTAGGTCCACATTTGAACAGTCAGATTTCCCCGGTCTCTTTGGAGTCTACTCCTTATACTCTATCATCTATGACCTGATTTATTTTAGCGGTGACTCATTTCATTTCAGTCCCAGGGCCTGGGCTAAATTGTTCCACCATGTAAAGAAATATAATGGCATAAATCCTGATTAGTAACTTCTGAAACAAGATTTCCTCTGTGCATAGACCAGCACAGCTTAGTTCTACTAGGAACTTAGGCTTGTATTGTCTTTTGGTTTGGGTTTGGGTTTTGGTTTTGGGGGGATTTTTTTGTTTTGTTTTGTTTTCTCCAAACATTTTCTGTTTCAGTGCTTCTATAGTGCTATTTACCTAACTCTCATTTATTGACACTCCCGTTGGGAAGGTTAGATAGTGATGCAAAGATTACACCCTCGATAGATTCCACTTCAATATGTGTAAATGACGTCAAGACTTTAAAATGATGTGCTTCATACTCAAAAGTGTCGAATACTGCTATTTTAATCATCTATGTGAGTTAAATGATACAGACTCAGCTTTACTCCTAAATTTCAAAAGTACTCAGAAAGTTCCTAAATTATATGTTCTGTGAACCACAGGAAAAGAATATGTCACCAAAGTCTGATGATTTAACATTTGGGGGTCCTAATGCCTTACTCAGTCCATTTTAGTGACTAATCCAGACCACATTTGCATTAATAGCCTTAACACCAGTCATGGCTTTAATTTGTTTTAAAACTATATTTAGGCCTTTGGGAGCCTCTATAATGAATTTCATTAAACAGAAAGATTATATAATGTACTCTTTTATGATTAATTAACTCTCTATAAAGATGGTAATTATAATTAAACTCATAATTTGATTTGTGCAACATTATCATAATAATTGATCAAGTCATTTTACCCCACAAGCATTCAAAAACTGCTATGCATGAGAGAAAGAAACAAGCCTAAATCATCAAAAAAATCACAGTTTTCACATGTATTTCCCATAAACTGCAACTCTTTCCAGTTCTTTCAGTTAGAGGCTGGTTCCTGACTGTAACAACCCCTCTCCCTCCAAAAAAACTTTTCATTGCACAAAAGATGACAATATCTTTATCCCTATCATTCATATTTCAGATCTGAATGACTAGAGTTCAGGCATATCTGATGCTTTTGCTTTTAAAATGCAGGCTATGCTATTTCCCTCAGGTTCTACAATACTAACTAAATGCACAGCATTAATCAGGGACTCTGTGAAACACACCTCCTAAGTATGGCCAGGTTAGCCTTTAAAGCACTGACAATGGGGAACAGTCCCACTGTGAAAATAAGAAAGACACCTTCAGGTTCTGACTACCCATGGCAGCCCAGAAAACCCTTGCAGAGGCCCACGGGGAATTACAATTAACCTCAGTGAACAGCAACATTCTAGACGTGCAAAAGGTTTATCCTAAAACATCATTGCTCTTCATAGCATAGCTCTGTATCTGGAGGCGTGCAGCTGTGAGGAGAAGCGGCAGGCAAAGTAAACAGCAGCATTATTATGGCTATTTTTAGGCTGCAGGACGGAGTCATCCTGTGGCTTCTGGCTTGGTTCACATGCATGGACTGAAGGGTCAGCGTCGTATAGCACCAGGAGCGGGACCACCGCAAGGGCAATTCAGAGTCCTTCTGGAATATCCTGACCAAGCTTGGAATCCTCTGGTAATTACTTTGCTCAGGTCAAAGTCTTACAGAAATAGTGGAAGGTTCTGGATGTATTGCATAGCACCAGGAGTGGGACCACTGCAAGGACAATTCAGAGCCTTTCTGGAAAATCCTGACCAAGCTTGGAATCCTCTCTTAATTACTTTGCTCAGGTCAAAGTCTTACAGAAATAGTGGAAGGTTCTGGATGCATGGTGAGGTTCTCCCATCCATAACCACCTGCTTGGGTACAGAGAAGTGGAGTGAACACAAACAATTTTACATAATTTTCCTTCCTTAACTGTTCTCTATTCTGTGTGCACACATCCTTTTCTGCACATCATCTTGAGAACTTTTTCAAAAAGAGGTGAGGTTTAAATAAATAAATATGAAGCCCTTAGTATGAATCATGTTTTAATTACCTAGACCACATGAATAGATCTTCCTTTCTGTATCTGTAAAATAGTGGGCTACCTTAAATAAACCAGTTTCCCAACCCAGTACCTTATGTCTTTCTGCTTAGTCCTGGTGCCTGCCTCCCACTTCTGGCCAATGCACTGCATGCTCCGGCCACAGAACTATGTAACCTTGGCATGTGCTATTCCCTCTGCCTGGAATAAGACCCACTCATTTTTGTTTTCAATTTTATAATTCATTTTTCTTTCTAAATTCTGCTCAGGCATGGTCTTCCAAAAGAAACCTTTCATGCTGCCATACATGAAGCATCTGTCATCACTGTGCTGTAATTCATTGTTATAAATGCTTTTGAAGTAAAAGACCATCTTTCATTCTCTTTACCTTTCCAACACCTGGTACAACACCTGCCAATAGAATCTAAAAGTACTGTGCATTGGATGGATGGATGGATAGATGGATGGATGGATGGATGGATGGATGGATGGATGGATGGATGGATGGGTGGGTGGGTGGATGGGTGGATGTCTTTCCAGCTCTGATGTCCAGTTAGACTGAGATAGGTCAGTACAGCCCTTCCACGTTACCTCAATGGCATCTCATCCTGATGAAGGTAGGAAGGCTTAAGAAACTCCAGGGATCTGGGTTCAGTGGTGAGCGCCTGTAATTCCAGCACTCTGGGAGGCTGAGTCAGGAAAATCACAATTTTGATCACTGTCTGGGCAATTTAGCAATTTAGCAAAAACCTGTACCCGTCAGAACACACACACAAAAATTGTTCTTAAGGAGTTGAAGATATAGCAGATCCGTGCAAAGAACCAGACTCAATCCTCAGTACCTCCAGGATAAAGGGAGGGAGTGGCAGAGGTGGGGAAAAAGGGGCTTCAGAGAAAAAATCAAGCTGAGAAAAAAGGCAGAAAGGAAATTTCACTTAATACTTTTGCCTGGGACTAATCTGAGGCTTTATATAGTAAATTAAAAATAACCAAGCTTGCTCTTTGTGAGATTAAACCAACAGAACTTCCTGATATCAATCAAGATTCCATAATATCTCAGACACAAGAGGCAGTGGGAGGGGCATCAAATCATGGAGACCTGTTTTTATAATATCTAGACTCACAGTTCCCATGGGTCATATGGTTTCCAATGTTCTCAACCAGGTATTCATTACTGTACTACCTTAGGGATATTTTGGAAATTTGTGGAGTTTGGGTTTCTTTGTTTGCCTGTTCAGCTTCTATTAAAACTGTGCCCTTATAAAAACAGCATTTATAACTGAAATGTATACTACTTATGGAAAATTACTTTCTTTTTATATTTCACTTAAATCACAATTTAGTTTCAGTTTAAAAATTGATTGTACACAGGTTTTATTATCTAGCATCCTATTTCATAACAGGAAAGGGAGGGTTATATAATATGTACTAGAGAAGAGCTCAGTCTCACCTCCAGGGATTCTAAGAAAACCCACTAAGAAAATGCAGGCTGTATTCTTGCTTCCCTCTCCTTGGCTTCCTTCCAGGCTTCATTATAGTATCCCCTTCAGCTACCAGAAGCCACTGCCCCTGGAGGTCCCATCTAGAGTGCTCAGGCAAGGATGCCGTTACACTTCAAGATCTGAAGCAGATGCTCATGTCTGAGATGTTGTCAGATTTGCTGCCTTCGGAGGAGCATAAGGGTTTATCTCACCACGGGAATCAAGGAGGTCTCACAAGATATATTTGAATTTGTCCTTGAAAAGGGGGCAAAAGGGCTGGAGGGTCACTCATTTTTGTTTTTTCATTCTTGTTGCTTCCTTTCTTCTTTGAATAGGTGAGGAGAATTGGATCAGTCATAATCCTTCATTCATAACACACCACTGTCACTGGCCCACAGGAAAGGATCCAAAGTCCCTCAAATAGGATGAATTACAGCAGAATAGAGTCTTGTTCTATGATTAAATCTCAAATTCAGTGTATAAAGCCAAAATCACCCATGACTAATTAAACTAAAAGTTTCCTTACATCAAGTGTAAAGAACAATGTACATGAGTTTGACCAACAACATGGAAAAGTGATTATTATGCATATCAAAGTTTGAAAATCAGGCCTTAGAAGAAAATTTTTTGAAAAATCATCCATGTAGACTTCTGATCATTTGAACTTTGCTGCTGCTGTAATAGTTGGGAAATAATGGGCAGTCCATGAGGATGGGGGAAGAATTTCAAGCATTTTTATTTTTCCTTTAAAATTTGCTTCATTTTGTTTATTCATTGTTATGGCTTGTATCTAGTTGTCCCTGCCCCCACCCCAAAGTCTCATGCACTGGTAGGTGGGGCTTTTCAGAGCTCACTGGATCTAGGGTGTGTGATGCTGGTACTAAATTAGTCCATTGATTGGTTTAGCACAGTTCTGGGTATAGATAATAGGAAGGCGTAACCTGGGTATGAGTGGAACCATGCAAAAGGCTTGCGGTGTGAATAGAATAAAAGGGAAAGGGAAGCTTGCTTTATAATAAAAGGGAAAGGGAAGCTTGCTGCTGTCTGCCTTCTGCTTACCATGCCATGGACTGTTTATCCTCTGTGATGCCCCTCTGTCATGCCCCGCTGCCTTTTAGCCAGCTGAGGATGGACTGAAATTGGTGCAAACTATGAGATGAAATACAGTTTTCGTCCTTTAACTGTGGGTGTCAGGTATTTTGTCTCAGCAACAAGAAAAGTAATGAAAACATTTGTTTTTCTTTAAAAGAATTCAGTTTTCTTTTATTACTTCAGGATAGTTTTGATTTGCAGAAAAGTTGCAAATAATGTATGGAGAATTCTCATGTACCTTATACCCAATTTTCCTATTATAAACATCTTATGTTAGTATGGTATAGAAAATCACAACTCATGAACCAATATGTACATAAGTTCATAATTTATGCATAGTTATCTAAATTTTATCTAATGTCCTTCTTCTGTTTGAGGAGCTCATATTTTTCTTCTTTTTCTCCCCTTTTCTGCAGTACTTGGATGGAGCCCAAAGTCTTCATACCAAGCCACATCCTCAGCCCTTTCTTTATTTTTCATTTTGAGACAGAATCTAAGTTTTTCAGCTGAACTTGAACTTGCTATCCTCCTGCCTCAGCTTCCCAGAATGCTGGGGTTACAGATGTGTGCCACCACAACCAGCCTCATATTACACTTAATTGTTGTGTCTCCTTGGTTCCTCTGGACTGTACCAGTTTCTTAAATTTTTCTTGGTTTTGATGACTTTGACAGTTTTTGAAGAGTACTTTTCAGTACTAAATAAAGCATTCCTCAACTGAGATTTTTGATGTTCTTTTCTCATGATTAGTTTGAGCTACAAGGTTTTATAAGGAAGATTACAGAGGTAAAAGTGGCATTCCCATTTTGCATCATGCCATCAATACACATTGTCGACATGACTTACTGCTATCGAT